>JACEGR010005976.1:0-65000 GCA_014170235.1 Listronotus bonariensis | reverse complement strand
TAAATTTCTTGGTGAGATGGCCCCGCTGTCTGTATTTATTAGTTCTGAGGGACGGAAAGAATATTTACAGTCAGTCGGGGCTTCATCAAGGCGTCTAGCGACCTGAAGCGGTTTGACAAGTCTTAACGAAGACGAAACACGTGTCACCGTCTTGGTCGGGCCCGGGGTATTCCATTTTCTTTTGGAGACTCCGTAATTTTTAAACAACCAACCATAGTAGCCGAATTCTTACAGGGTATTTTTATTTATTAATTTTTACAGTCATTAATGAGCCATATGCCCAAAGAACTTTACCTTTTATTAATATATATATATATATATATATATATATAATATATTTTTTTTAATTAAGTCTTGTAACAATATAAAATAAATTAATAATTAAAAGTGATTAAAAGTTAAATTGCATTGACTGGACCAGATGATCACTTATATTTTTTACAGTTTTAATTAAAATTTAATTTTATAAACTGTCTTTCTGTAATTTTAATCAATGTTTAAATTTAATTTAACTGGGTAAATAATTTTTTAATAAAAACCATTGTATATTTACTACTTTATTAAAAGATAATTAATTTTAAATAAACAAATTAATGAAAAAAATTTATTTATATAATTAAAACAATATAACATATATAAATTTCTGGGTAAATTATTACAATTTTAATTCTATTTTATACGGTTCTCATTAGGCTTTTATGTAAAGGATACTTTAACAAAATAATTTTAATTTTAACTTAAAAATAAAATATTATTTATAATTTGCCTATGTTATTAAAATCTGCCTGATTTGCAGAGAGAGAGAGAGCACGTTTTGAAAACTTTTAAATATATCATAGAAATATCGGGATATATTCTTATATTCTCTTGAATGTCCCTAAAAAGTTGTAAGCTGTCAGGTACATTTTTTGTGTGTTAAACAAACCAAAATAACTTTTGTAGGCAGGATAAATCTGGATTTGTCAGAAAATTTGAAATAATAAACCTTATACCCTGATATTTTTGATTTCTTGCGAATTACTATTTGGGTCAATATTACACTTGGGAAAATAAAGAAAATACTTTCTTTGTAGAGGCTCTTGGGACGTAAGTCAATTGTTGTTTTAAATTGGGGAATATTTTTAATGTTTTATCTTGTTTATAATATAGACGTTTTGACATTAATTCTTCTTCAACATAATAACCAGGTCCAACTTCAACCAGAAACTTCAAATACAAAAGTTTTATAACTTTTTATTTAGTGGTGTACCTAAAAGAAATATAAATGTTTTTATTTTTAAAATATATTTCAAAATTACGTTTTTTCTTGCGATTACAACAATATATATATATATATATATATATATATATATATATATATATATATATATATATATATATATATATATATATATATATATATATATAGGGTGAGGCATCGCCGGGCGGGACGTAGGAAATCCCATGTAATTTTTAAGGGGGTCAATTAGTGGCGATATAGATGTTATTATTTTGTATGTTTCTTACCCTATTTTAAACCTCAAACCAAATTATTATTAAAAATGTACCCAATCCTTACATCTATATCGCCATTAGTTTGATTACAAGCTAAGTCCCAAAATGCATCGAACAGAATGGATACCATTTAGGCACATCTTATAATTAAACACCAGCACAAAATTTTTATAAGTACTTAAGTTAATTGTTTGGATACTATTATATGTACATAAATTTATTTTTAAGGTTGTTATTGTTTTGGTTTATAAATGTTCTAGTATTTATATGTAATTGGGATTTTTATGTACAAACCTACCCTTAAAAATTAATAAATATGGATTTACACCACGGCCAATTTTTTTATATATTTTTGTAATCGCAAAAATGCATGTTTTTGAGATACTTAGATACACTACAAATGACTTTTAGGATTTGTGTTTAGCGAGAAAAATGCATTTTCGGGTTAGGTAGGCCACTGGATTTTACGTAAAAATTATAAAACTTTTGTATTTGAAGTTTCTTTCTATCTCCATAAATGTCCCAGTAATAAGACATAATAAAAATCGTCGAATTTCGAGAATCACTCTGTATCTTCTTAACCATTCATGTTAACGGAATTTGATTGTACCATTAAACTAAATACTAAAAAGAGAACGGGACATTTATCTTAGTTTTTTGTATCTCTTAACGTTTAGCCTATACCCTATATTTCGAACCAAAAAACATCTTGTACAATATTTAATCCAAACTTTAAATGGTTTTAAGGCTGGAACAAAGAGGTGTTAAGTTGGAAATCAAAGGGCTTTTAAAATTTTAAAATTAAGTGCTACATAACCCCCATTTCTATGTGAAAAAAATTCTAGTGCCCCTGGCCAGCAAAGTTTGATCCCTAGTTTTGACTTTTTAAGATTCGTGTGTAGCGGAAAAAATACATTAAAAATTCTTTGTCCGATACAGAGCACAGACCATTGTTTTGTGGACCTGTATAATTTAAAAACTTTTAAAAAATAATTCAAATATTTTACTTTTTATAAATTTAAATCTATACACATTTTTTAATTTTTAAAAACTGACATATTTGGACAACATTTCTATTAATTTTTTAGATGTCTATCAAAAAAGGCTCAACCCCAAACATATGGAAAATAAATAAGAATATAATACATATTTTAACTTAAATAACAATTCGACCAAAATCCTAAGAATCCCTACTAAGAATATATTTCAAAGGTCCAGAAAACTTTAAATAAAACTTTTTTAAACATTATTTAATTTTTTAAATAGCACAAAAAAGTGTATTGATAATTGATTACAATTTTATCGTACGGTAAAATTTATTATATAAATAGAACTTCAGAAATAAGATGTTTCAACAGAATTGATTTTTTTGTTGAAAAGCATAAGTAATCAGGAAAAGGTATTTTAATATTTGAGTTTTTATATGGCGCTGATTATACTGCTTGATTATGTATTTGCAGTAAAAATAAAATTCTATAAGGAAGAAAGGAATCAAGATATATAAAAATTAAAGTATTTTATTATAAAAATTTCCCATTATCTATGTATTACTAAAAAGGATAAAACTGTTTTAAAATCCAATTTAAGCTATTTTTATAAAGAACAAAAATGATATGCCTTTTTAGAATAGTAACGTTTTTTGATAAATCCACCATGGGTTTCCCTATTAAATAGGACTAAGAAAATCTTTAGTTTATTATTATTACTTATAATTTTAAAAAATTCTACGAGCTTCTTGTCAAAATTTATAATATTATGTTGATTAAGCATAGCATAATGATTCATAAGGATTTTTTTAACAATTACTTTCGGAAGGCGTCGAAGTAAAAGGGGTTATGATTGGTTAAGTGTTTTGACAGTCTTTCGAATTTTTCTGTCAAAAAGTAAGACTTAGTTAATATTATTATAAAATAAAGTAGCGATTTAAAATACATTTTAACAACCAAACCTTACTAGAGGACCAATAATAAAATTGATTTTATGTTTAAAATAAAAATCCTAATATCAGATTTATTTTGATAAATATTAGTATTTTCTTATACAGGGTGGCGATTTGAAACCAAAATAGAACTAATTTTGGGCACTCCGGTTCATATAAGAAAACACGCTGGAATACGTCAATTTTTATTTAATGGGGGTAATATTTTTTGCGACTTTTACCCCTGCACTGCAATTCTCTAAGAAGAAGAGACTTATCCCCAAAACTTAAATGGAAGAAAAGGTCGAGAAATACCATATTTTGGGGGTCCTCGACCATGAGATCTGGTTGTTATTTTCGTTTATACAACTTATCAAAATTTTAATTTTGTTTTTTTAATGTTTAACGAAAGAAACCTGTTAGATCGCGCTTCTTTAAACTAAGGGAATATTATAAGAGTTAAAGAATCTTTAAAATATAAATCCAAGGTTGTGATTTATCCTTAGGCCGTGTTTCCACGGGCCACTTTTTGAAGTTGATATGGTCCACAAAAAGTGGTTGGTGTGTCGCCAGCTTGTAGTTTTGTTTCCAACAATGCTAAAATTTTACTTCTTTTACGCGGGCGTTTTGACAACCACAATTAAACTTCTGTCACTGTACTATCGGACCACTTTTTGTGGCCCTTATCAACTTCAAAAAGTGTCCCGTGGAAACACAGCCTTAAGTTTTAGGGGTAAATAACATCCACCAGAAAAATTAATTATTATCTTATTTTTACTCAAGTTTTACAGAGCAAAGACACCTTCAATCTTGTGGGCGTCACATTTGAAAGTAACCTTAAGTGGAATGAACACATTGTATCTATAGCCACGGCAGCGTCAAAAAGCTTGGATTTCTCTTTCGAGTTAAAAAGTCTTTTCTCGCTTCTAATTTATACACTTTATATGTGTTCCAAATCCGACCTCCCTTGGAATATTGTTCTCATATCTGGGGCATGGCGGGAAACCCTAAGCATTTTTGATTCTATTCAAAGAAAAGCTGTTCGTCTCATTAATGATCCTTCACTTACAGAAAGGCTTCCCTCTCTTGCCCATCGTCGGGCTGTGGGGGATTTATCGCTATTTTATAGGTACTTCCATGGTTTCTGCTCTGAAGAATTGTCCAGTATAGTTCCTCCACTCACGGTTCCCAACAGAGAAACTCGTGGTTCCGCGCGTATGCAACCCTATACGGTCCAACTGGACAGGCCCCGAACTTCTCACTTTGTTCGTTCTTTTATCCCTAGAGTTTCTAGATTGTGGAACCTGCTGCCCGCGGAGGTCTTTCCTTTCCCCCAAATCTTCAAGTATTTAAGTCCCGTGTCAACAAACTACCTCTTACCTCGCTTAAGACACCTACGGTATGTTAGTATTTAGGCTTTTAGCCTTCGTGGTTTGTCCAAAGATCATTTAACCCTTGTCACATCCCATTAGTTTTAAGTAGCTTGGTCTTACAAGTAATTAATTATTTGAAATTAAAAATAAAATCAAAATTTTTGACAGGCAGTCATATCAACGAAAATTATAGCAAAGACTTCAAACTTGCCATTTGTAATAAGGGACCTTTAAGATAAGGTATCATCTGACCCCTTCTTCTATGTATGATTTTGGGGGTGAGTCTTACCCCTGCTAGAGGATGTTTTTCCCTAAAATCAAAAATTCTCTGAGCGTCTGAGCGTATTTCCTTAAATGACCTGGAAAATAAGCTATTTTGGCTTAAATGACCACCCTGTATACAAATAAAAATGCTGCTTTTTTGCATTAACTTCCTAATTTAAAACCTTACAAAAAGCCTGAAAAGAAAATTTAAGTAATTATAAGGATAAAGGAATTAAACCTAATTTCGTATTTAAAACCGAGAATCCTGTTTCTACTTTTAAATTTAATCATCTTTTTTCTTTTAGTTGTTTCTTTTTAGTAGATTTTAAGAAATTAAAGGATACTAGAAGAAACTTTAAAATAAACCAATTAAAACTAACACAATTGGTATTCTACTGCAGTTGGATTTATTTCATTTTCAGTTTAGATTGTTTTCTTCAAAGCATGCATTGAAAGCTAATAGTCCCTGGGCCAGTAATGAAATAAACTATATGATACGGATATTTTAAAAACCTTTTAAGGGGTTCCTTTTGACGTGTCTAGCACGAATATTTATACCGCCATATATGGAAGCGGCGCTTTAACCCAGCTTGTCAGTGTCAAATGTTTTAATATCGGGCTGGGAAAAGCGTCACTTTTTTGTTGGACAAGTTTACCACAATGTTATACATGCAATTTTTAAAAATTGTGCCAAAACTGGTAAGAATTACAGTCACGAAACCACAAGGCTCAAAATTGACATGTTTCGGGTATCGAATTGAACGTGGTAAGCTGAATTGTGGTAAGCTTTTCCGACAAAAAAGTGACGCGTTTGCCCAAACCGACATTCGAAACATTTGACATTGACAGGCTGGGTTAAAGCGCCGTTTCCATATATGGCTATATGAATATTCGTTGTAGACTGTCAACAGGAACCCCCTAAAAAGTTTTCAAAAGCAGTTCTTATTATAAAGTCTATTTCATTACTGTTCTAGGGACTATCATAAAGAACCATGTAGTTAACTTTATATTTTAAATTACTTTTATAAAAATTTGTAAAAAAATATTTTAAAATAAGAAATTTTATAATTTAATAGGTAAATTCTTATTTATTCAGTGATATACCAATTTTAAATACATTAAATTTCTTGTAACATTTAATTTCATAAATTTAAATGTAAAAGCAGCTTTATTAAATTTTTTAAAGAAAGTATTTTAAATAAAAATGGCAAAATTATATCTTTTATTTTATTTAATTGGTTTGAATTTATTTTTACTTATGTGATTCATTCTCTTAAATTATTTACTACGTCTACTTAAGCTCGCAACATATAAAATCGTTTTTATTATTATTTTACGGTAAAAAGTAATTCTTTATAAATAGTTTTACATGGTCTTTTTTAAATAAACTAGTTTTGCATATTTGAAGACTATTTTAAATGCTAAAAATCCTTTCTTTTCTCTAAATAAAATTCATAATTTTTGACGTACCTCGTATTACACCAAAAAATATCTGATAAAATTGCATTTAAGGTTTTAAACCATGTAGACCATGTTTTTAAACATAATATTAAAAAGTTTTATATATAGTGCAAACTTAAGTAGACATGTCTATGTCGCAAGCAAATAGATATGTTAAGCAAATGGCTTCTGCCTAGGCAAATGCCTTCTGCCTATTAGCCTAGGCAAATACTATCTCCCTAGTCAAACAGCATTTAGTTCTATTTGCCTAGGCAATTTTTGGGCAAATGGAAATAGAAAATATTTGCATTACCAGACGGTCATGCAAAGCTGTCATATTGGGGGTCATGGTTAGTTCTGGTCAGTTAAATCTTTTTTCCTTAATAAAACAAAATACTTTGTTTTAGTGGTACATGTTGGCTGTAGTTTATATTTACAACCGATGGACAAAAAGTGAAATCAAATGCTTTGTTAATGGCCAATTAGCATCAAATACTGAAATGGCGTGGTTTGTTTCAACTAATGACGTAAGTAAATTTAAGATAAAGTAAAAACCAGTTATAAAGAAGTCACAGGCGTCATACAAATAAAGACGGCACACAACTTTTTTTTCTGAACTCGTTGTTTAACTAGTGTGCGAGCAACAAAAAAGAAAATAATTTGAAAGTGAGACAGAACCGATGACCGCGTGACTTCTTTACTACTTATGTTTACTTTACCTTTAGCATTACCAAAATGCCTGCACAAAACTATAAAAAATTACTTTAACTACCATATTTTGAACAATTTTGATCGCGAATAACTTTAGAACAATACATGAAGGTATCATAATACGGTTTTCGCAGATAGTTTTAGATTTGGAAAATGGACCCATTAGAAAAAAAACAATTTTCAAAACTGTTCAAAATTTTTTGCTATCAGGCAAAAAGAAATGGACAAAGTGAAATGTATGTCGGCGAGGATCTTTTATTTTGGTTTTTAAAGAGTTCTTGACACATGGCACCCATATAAAATTTGAAAACTCGCCGCGCCTGCGTATTCACAATACCAACAGAAGTAAAAAGAAAAGTAATTTAGCTATACTGATACTATTATTTTGAGAATATCGTGTTTTGTGGTCTTTCGTGTGAAATAATACTCCAAATTGCCATTCAGTTAGTATAGTTTTTAAAATAACCATAGCTTATACAACATTTTTAAAGGAAAAATATTTAATTCTAAGACTATAGAGAAACGTACCTAGTGTTCAACTTAACATAACAAAGTTTCCCTTTATCGAAAAATCGACCATTTTGTTTTTGTGTTAATGAAATGTCAAAACCAAAGGCATCTTAATAACTTTATTTGTTCTAAAGTTATTCGCTATCGTAATAGGTTAAGATATAGTCAGACACCCTGTATATGGATCCTAGAAAATTTGTTTGTGATAATATATTTTTTTATGCCGTAATTAACGTAAACCGTTTGCAAAACATTTTCGCAAACCAAACATTTAATGTATTTGTTATAAATAATGGCACTTTCCTAATTAACTTAATATACAATTTATTATACTCCATTTGTGGTCAGAAAGGGTTGCGATGGCCTTTAGTAAATCCCAAAACTTTGCTTTCTAAAAGCAAGCCATTTCATGCACATTAACAAACATCACCCTTTAAAGTTGTTTTAGTAAAATAATGGCAAAACAGGGGTTTATATTTATTTGCTTTAGTTGAAATAAAGTAAGCAACTATTTGTTAAAGTAACTATGTACATGACTGCATGACAGTTGTAGGCCATAAAACCATGGTAAAAAAAAATAATCGCATCCAGTAGCATTTTTCTAAAAAAAAGGTAAAGGCTGAATGAAAAAAATAAATAACTTTTTTGAAACGTTATATTGAAATAAATGACTTAGCAAGTACGATTTTTCCTATTCCTTTTTTTATTAAACAAAAATTTCAGCCTGGTCTTAAAAACTTTACTATATTGTAACAACGTATTTTTTTTGACCAAATACGTCGCCGGGGTGCGTAACTCGGGTGGGGTATTGGACACTTTAAACTCACTTAAAAAAATAAAAAAAATATATTTTGCACCAAATAATATTACAACTTTACCAGTATAATACTTTTAAAATAAACATCCCCCTTTCTTCACTTAAACTGTGTAGACAATGGGAACACTCAGTATTTTTGGAGTCAGGATTCTACTACCACCTTTTCCAAATTGTGTTGAGCTTAAATACAGAAATAGTAGGTCTTTGTTTTTAGTTTAACACTGTCTACCTGGTTGTTGTTTTAAAACTTGTTTAATTTTTATTACTATAAGTTTATAATTTCAATAACTTAAAACCTTGACATATCACGACTTGTTTTGTATTTAAAAATCCCCATGTTAAGTAACCTAATTAAAATGTATGCTTATTCCCAATATATATATATATATATATATATATATATATATATATATATATATATATATATATATATATATATATATATATATATATATATATATTAAATTTTCAAAATGTTGACTTTTTATATATACTGGGTGTTCACAATATTAATTTTAAAACCCGCATATATGCTAATGGCCAGAGGTATCAACTTTTTTATATTCAGGACAAAGGTTGAGGACAAAGGTTCAAAAAGTTGTGTCACTTCCTGAAAATGTTTTTAATTTTGTCGCAGTATTAAAAAAAACGCCCTGTATATTAATAAATGATCAACATACAGTCAATATTCACTGTTTAAAAAGGCGCTCCCTGAAAAATTGTAGATATAATTTCCATTATACCTACCTACGGCACTAAGCTGAGGCTGTAGATGTAATGGACATTTTATCCAGATTTAAATGGCCATATTTTCAAAGCTATTAAAGATAGATATGTCAAATGTGTGTGGTATTTTTGTAAAGCTTTTTAAAAGTCCCTTTAATGGTGACGTGATATGCAGGGTGTCCCATTTAGAAAAGGGTTACCCCTTCATTTTTCTTCAGTTTTTGATATTCAGTTGTTTTTTTTAATGCTCAAAAGGTAATAAATTAAAAAGTATAAAACTTTTATACCGTTTTTTTCTATTCTTCTTGGTTATACTTAAAAGTGGGTGGCAAAATATATATGAAAACCTTATACCTTTCATTTATTTTTTTCTTAGCCTTTCGACAAATGTTTTATTGGAGCCACACCAGAACTAGATGAAGAGCGAATATTTTGTGGACAAATGTCAGCCATCTACTTATTTAGCGAAGCGCTAACAACACATCAAATTTGTGCAATGCACAGATTAGGTCCAGGTTATAAGGTAATATTTATGATTTGAAATACGTTTTATACCTAATTGTCTAAATTTTAATTGTAACCGACATACTGCACATTAAATATAACTAGAAATATTTTGGGACAAACTAAACTAATTTTTGTAGACATTAAGTTTGCATCCACTTTAGCATAATACTCTTCTTGCTTAACTCTTGTTTCACATTAACGGGACCCGGTAAGTGGGCAACGGACCGAACGCTATCAAGGTGTATGGAGTCTTATGAGACCTTTTCACACGTTAAGAATCCGAAAAGTCGATAAATTCAAAGGCATTCATATAATTTTTTATCACTCTCTCCGGCGAGTCCGGCTTAGTGTAAAACGAGGTAAGGTAAGCAAAAGCGCAAAAGATGTTACTTCAAATAAAACCAATGCAAACAACTGAATCAACGCACATCTAAGTGGCGTGGCAAGCTGGCATGCCGCATCACTTTGTGCGCTGCTTTATTTCTTTGCATTAGTTCTATTTAAAGTAACCTGCTAGATGCGTGCTACTTGGCACTTGCTACTACCCACGCCACTTTGGTCTGTGCTCTGCCCAAGTGGTAATAATAACGCTGATAAGACGTAAAATATTATGTTTTTTAAAGTTATTATTTAAAAGAATTTAAAAAATACATATCTTAAAAGATAAACCTAGGAGGTGTCCATAAATTTAGTGATGCATTTAGGGGTGATGAGGTTGACTTGAATCTCAAACTGGGGGAGGGGGTCTGTGCAAATATTACGTAATTTTTCTTCCGGTAGAAACGAAAAAAAAGTTAACGAGATTTGGGCAGGTCCTCCCAGGAAAAATGTATTCTGTGATGCAGTGTCACTTTTTGAGTCGAGGGCCTATTTTCTTGCTCTTTAAAACTATTTCGACGACAAAGTCAATTTTGGTTTCAGAAATGGTGCCTTTTACATTTCCTCAAAATCTTATGTGAAATAAGGGGATAGGGAGAGTGGCTTGAAACGAATCTCACCAGGAGGGAGAAGGGTATTTCAAAATGAAAAAGTAAAAGCATGACGTAATTTATGAACGCCTTCTTATTGTTTGCACTTTGTTTGTCTAAAATCTCGTAAATATAGAGCTTTTTGGGTAAGCTAATTTTAGAACTGTTTTTTCTGACATTTACCCAATAATTAAAAACACAAATAAAAATATATTTTTATAAAATTCATATATTTTTATGCAGTGATTGTAAGCCATAACTAAAAAGACATTTAAAATTTATATTATATTTGGTAATTATATCTAAAATGATTTATGTTAATAAATACTATTGATAACCTCAACATTGTTGTTGATTATAACAAATGGAAGTCTGAAACAATTGCAATAAATTTATTGTCAGCACATTTAGTGAATACATATGATTTAATCTATGTTTCATTGTTATTCGTCATAGGCTTACAGATTTTACTAAAAAAATACGATTTGACTATAAATTATTTTTCTATTTACCAATAACTAGACTAACGGTAGTAAATTAAAACATATTTTTGGTTGATGCATAAGTAAAAATGTTTTTATATTTTGGCTAAATTTTAAATAATATGTAGCTTTGTTATACTAAGTTATAATTCTTTATTGTTATTACAGCCATACATAGCTCCATATACCGGGTGTCAACGAATTTATTAGATTAGCCATAATTTTCAAAGTATTAGACACATCGAAATAAGACTTGGTATTCGTAAATAATATGAGGAGGAGAAAGAGGAGAGTCTTCGCATATTTTTCACTATTTGGCTACTTTCGGTTTAAGCGAAAATGACTCCAATTTTGAATTTTTAAATAGAACAGCCTGTATATTTTATCATTTTTAAATTCCTGAGACAATTCTAAAAAGTTTTTTAATCTGCTTGACACGAAGGTTTCATGCCTAAGTACCAGAGTACCGTAGGTGTCGGGTTATTAGATGTTTAACTCCTTTTTTACGCTGTTCCGTCAACGTTATCCAAGCACTGAAACATGGAATGTTTGCACTTCACAGCACCTTTTAGACAACGCGGTAATGCCACTGCGGACGGTATTTTCTAAATAACTACTACCTAGTGTAGGCAGAATAATACACAGTGGTTTACCAAGCCATCTGTGAGGTAACGAGCGATTAAATTCCAATGTCCGCTTTCAAGATTCGAACCCGGATCGCTGCGGTGAGAAGTTGGTACGTTACCGCTGCACTACGCTCGCCACATTTTTTTAGGTTTTTTTGGTTTAGTAATTTAACATTTTAAAAAGTTTTTACGCCTTCCTGACTTTTTGAGAGTCATTTGTAGCATCCCATCTATGTGGCTGTGATCCATTATTTATGACTTTATTTTATTTCCGATTGCAATAAATCATTTTCTTAGAAGGTGCTTGTCTAAAAATGGTTGCCAGAGTTGAAATATTATTATTAGACACAAAAATGTCAATTTGCAACTTTTTTATTTTTATCTTTCATACTACACTAAAACTTTTCGATTGTATTTTCTAACATCCCTGGAAGTCCTTAGGTTAACTAGCGCCCAAACCTAGGTGCAATAGTAAAAATGACTTTAAGAAAATGAAGTTAGCTTAAAAACTTAAATTGTCACATTTTACTACTTAATTGTCTTAGAAATCCAAAAATAATAAAATATAGGTGTGTTTCATTTAAAAATTCATAATTAGAGCCATTTCCGGTTAAACCGGAAGTGACTGGAAAGTTAAAAATTTGCAAAAACCTTTTACTTTTTATACCATTTAACTATTCCAAGTCTTATTTTAATATACGTACTACTTTAGAAATTATAACTGGCTTAATAAATTTGTTGACACCCGGTATGTCGATACTAACTTTTCATTAGATACCCCTATAGTCCAGGAGGTAGCAAGGTCGGAAAAACAAGACTTTTAGGTCGGCTGATTTCTTGGTATGTTATTCTTCCTCCTCTTTAGATCCTCGGCTGTCTGGCTGGCGGTAGCGGTTGCGTTGGCGTCCAGCTGTGACCTTGATATTTAAGCCGTCATCTTGACATTTCGAGCTGTCACTGATATGTCAAAAAATGCAGACCTTGGTCATATATTATCGTCCCAAGTTAATTCAAAATGTCCGATGATGGCTTAGCGTGTAAGGCGTTAAGTCGTTGAGCGCACAACGGACGTCAGGTGGGTTCGAATCCTGCTGAGGCCAAATACTTATTTATAAGTTGGTCGGAAATTTAGTGGTTAGCTCGGTTAGCTCAACACCAGACGGACAAAGTGCAAAATGTATCGACGCTGAAGGCCACCAAAGGACCAGGGCGCCGGAATACACTTTGCCGTGTCCTGCGCAACCGTAGACATGCGAACCCCACTCAGTTGGTAGGTTCAGTAGTGCCCCCTGGGTGGGGTCGAGGTTTTAAGTTGTCGTCATAGGACCGTGGTTCGGAACCCACGTTAAGATGTAGGTCCCGTCTGGCTGACATCACCCAGCCGTAAAAGACAGGGCGCACAATAAGCAGAGCGGCTTCAGTGCATGGGTTATGCCGGCCCTATTCTAATTTAATCTAATTGAAAATATATCAAACGGTTCAGAAATTAGAAGGGGAACGACTGTATATATAGCAATAAATAAAGTGTTTTTAATTAGAAGAATGTTGGTAAACCTATCTAAAGGCAAGAAATTGAAAATAAGGTTTTCTAAAATGTTATCAAAACCTTGGATTATTACCTGTATAGGTAGGATGCGAACTAATAAACGCAACTACTACCACCAGCTAGACAGCCCAGAGTCTATCCAGATGGGAAAGGAAAACAAAATATCAAAAATTTAGCCTAAACTAAAAATAAAAAAAAGATACACTAGGTATTAAATTAGTGTCAATTGTTAACTTTGAGGTAATGATATATATATATTTTTTTTTAATTCCATAGTATGTAAATACTGGAGTTTAAACTTAGGTTTTGTTATTTTTGTTCAAATATAAATAAAATATACATATATATTTTTTTATACTTTATGCAGTTATTGTCAATATAGGTGTGGGAAACAAAACGCTGCCTCGCTGATATATTTTAAATAAAACAAAATTTAATGCCCCAGATATTTTGCAGAGTATATTATTCTCATATTTCTACATGTTGTTTTACTAGGGTGTAGAATATTAAAAACATAAAAATGCAAACAATTAAATCATTGTTTTTTTTTAATATTCGAGTGATTAAAATTGTATCCATGCATAAAAAATTCAATGTGTTTTAATATGCACCGAAATATAAATTTATCTTTAGGATCATTGTTGTGTTAGCAACATTAAACCATTTTCCAAATTAAATATGTAAAGGTTTTTTAAAAATTTATTTAATTTCTCATTTATTTAATTTTCAATAATAACGGATATCCTCTTTAAAAATGCATATCTCAAACTTTGCAATTTGGGTAAGAATTGAATTTTAAATCCTTTTGCTTTTGAATTTTATCGATATTGCCATTATTTTTTAATCATTATCCTTATTATAAAGTAGACCAATCAGGCACCATCATTTTTTAAATAAATTTTGTTTAGATAAGTGATTAAATCACATGTACTCTTTAACAGCAAATAAATGTTTGTTATCCAAACTGGTTATTATAATTATTGGAAAATATCAAACTTTATTATAGGTAATATTTGTTGTTGGTTTTAATGTAAGTTTTTCAGGAAATTATCTAGCCGTATACTACTCCACCTACAAATTAAACCGATTAAACTACCCAAATATTTTTTGTAGGATTGGCTTGGCAAATAGTTTTCTGACAAAACCCTTGACTGTTTCGCGGTCTCAGATTTTTGATTTTAAATTAAAAACCCTCGAGCGCTGCGCGGTCTTGTGTTTTTAATAATTTATTGTACACACTATTTTCCAAGAAAAATCTTGCTCAAAATATGTTAGGTAGTTTACCCGAGTAAATTTATAGGTCTCATGATATATTATATGATCAAATTTTAGTTTATTGGAGTTTTCTCCATTTCGCTATTTACGCAACATATGTATGTCAAAATCGATTATTAGGTATTGACCATGCAGACATGACGTCTGAAAGATAAAATCGATGATCTCCTAATAAGAAAAATCCCATATATTGCAAACTAATTATTGGTCATTTATAAAATGATTTAATTTTGTTGTACATGTTCTACCTAATCAAATAATGTAACGAATATTTTACGTGGGTTATTTATGAAATCATTTATCATTATTTCTTTCAGAGTCAATTTCGATTCGACAATGAGTGCAACATAAATTTACCAGACAATCACAAAAGGGTGAGTGACAGTAGTGGGGATAATACACAAAGCATGGTTATTATTACTTCATCAGATGCACGAACAGTAAGCATTTTTTTATTTTTTATTTTTTTATTTTTATATTTTACGCTTATGCCAATACTTGTTGTTAAAATATTTGTGATCAGAGGCATTTAATGTAATTTTATCCTGTAATTTTGGTATTGTAAGTAATTTTTTATGGGGTGTTTTATAATTTAGTACACATATACAGGGTGTCCGGAAAGGTGGGGTCAAAAATGATAGGAGTGATAGAGTGAGCCAAACTAATGTTGATACTTTATATAAAAAAACGTTCTATCGCGCTTCCTTAGGAAATTATTGACCTTCAAAGTTAAAAAAAAATATTTCACCTCTAACTTTGGAACGGTTGCCACAATAATAATGATATTTAAGCATTTAAATTAACTCATACCAATGCTATTTTCCATTGGCAAATAATTGCGCAGTAAGTCATAATTATACAGGGTGGAACGACTTTTTTCGTTTATTGTACGCATTTTTGAGACAGGTGAAAAATTTGACACTTTGGTTTGACCGTTTAATTCCTTTAACATTTTTGTACAAAAAAGGTATACTTTATTTAAATCGATATCTTGGACCGTTTTTCATAAAATCGCATTTTAAATCCAGACAAATCCCCATTTTTTAGGTAATAAAAAATTTAATTTTTAATGAAAATATTAAAATATAGTAAAATTATAGAAAACAGTATTTATTTGTGTAATATAGTTTAAAAGGCTTTTAAATACCATTTTTAATTATTTTTACCACATTTTTATATAAAAATTTTTATTATTTTTTTAATACATACAAAATAGGGGTATGTGTGGTTTTTAAAATGCGATTTTATGAAGAACGGTCCAACATATTGATTTAAATAAGGTAAACCTTTCTTGTACAAAAATAATGAAGGTATTAAACGGTAAAAGCAAAATGTCAAATTTTCCACCTTTGTAAAAAATGCATACAATAAACGAAAAAAATCGTCTCACCCTGTATAATTATGACTTACTGCGCAATTATTTGCCTATGGAAAAAAACATTGGTATGAGTTAATTTAAATGCCCAAATATAACTATTATTGTGGCAACCGTTTAAAAGTTATAAATAATACATTTTTTTAATTCTAATTTTGAAGGTCAGTAACTCCCTAAGGTAGCGCGATAGAACTTTTTATTTTTTAATAAAGTACTTACATTATTTTAGCTCACTCTATTACCCCTATCATTTTTGACCTCACCTTTCTGGACATCCTGTATTTCCACGCTTTTTAAGCTAAAAATGACTTTTTATTTTCATAAACATCTGGCCAAAAAGCATTTCCTACCTCTTATAAACATCAAAACAAAATTACAACAATAACAAGTATAATGTCATTATTCAACACAAAATGAGTTAATAACTCGCTGCCTTATAATTTTAAGAGGATTTTCTTAAAAATCGTTTGTTGTATAATAAAAATCCAAAAGGGTCAAATTAAAAATTTTGGAAATACAAGGGGTTTTCTAAATAAATACGAAAAAATTTGGTGATTCCTTGTTCAAAGTAAAGGATAGTTTGCTTTATTACCATGGGTCAAAAGTAAACTATTAGGGAGTATTGCTAAAAATTAAAAAAAAACTACATTCTAATTTTTAATCTCAAAAACAAAAAGAGTATTATATTAAAACTACCAATTAATGCCAAATAAAGAAATATTACAAATGCCTACATAGGTGAAAGCAAATAAAAAGATTTTGTTATAAAATAAATTTCCCCGCCCCAACACGTTATGATTTACATTTTTTTGTTTTAATTTGAATTAGTAAGTTTAAGAAGTAAGAAAGAAAAACAAAGGAGTTAGAAAAGTTTTTAAATAAATTAGGATATCCAAAAATATATTTTTTGAGGCCACTACGTAGGTCTATCTTTAAAGGAGGGGGTCGATAAGGCCCAATTTTCGCCCATCAGCCTATTAACGCGACTTATATTTTATTTTGTAGTACACCTTATAACAAATACAAAAAATAATATTTTGGGTAAAAAAATCTGTTTTTAATGGAGTTTATATAAAATAAAAAAATATATAGGTCATATAAACGTATATTGATATAAACTCATTTTTATTTTCTATTTTAGTACCAAAAGCAATGGGAATAGAAGTCTTAAATATTTATTATATTTATTTAGTATTTTTGAACATATTTTGAACATTTTTAATGATTAAAATAGTTATTATGCAAAAATAATAAGGATCAGAACAATCAGATACTATTTTTTAAATACTAATAATTATTCCGCAAATTGTAAATCTCTAGATGGTATAATAACGTAGTTATAATGCATTTTAGTTTTAAGGATTTTTAAATATAAAATCTTTTTGACCCACCCTGTTTGACAATTCTATATTTTTTAAAAACCATAGATACCTGTGCACAATTCCTATAAACACTTTTTTTCAATTGCAGTAGTAACGTCAAAATCGAATTTTAAATGTTACCAATTTTTTTAAACACGCTGTATAAATTTGAATAAGAATGACTCTATCTATTTAAAAAACCGCATCAAAATCTATTGAGAAGTTTCAAAGATCTAAGCACCATACATATTACAGACAGACAGAAGAAGGGACTTTATTTTATACTATGTAAAGAAGCGCACTATGAACTAAATTTAAATAGTGTTTAAATGCAAGCTTAATAAAAGTAGAATTCTTAATAAAACTAAAAATAAATATAGTTTACAAAACGCTTTTAACTGTGATGTCTCTCAAACAATCGTCAAAAATATACGAAAATAGCGAAATATCCTCCTTTTCAGTTCAAATTTCTGACACTTGATGTACGATTTAATATGTAAATGTTATAAAAGAAAAAAATACATCCTGAGCTAAACAAAAATTCATAACAATATTTTGAAATTGAATTTTGATTTTTGAGTGTGTGATGATCCTTTGGTTAGTAAACACGATAGTGGCAGTCTATTTCCAGCACTTCCATAAAGTCTAAAAAAGTTTAAAAATATTAGGAAAGTGTATTTTTTATTAGCAATATTTCCGTAGAGTTTTATTATTTTTTTTAATGAATAAAAATAAAAATATTATTTTTTTGCCATATTTGTACCGCGATATCTCCGCAATGTTTGTCTTTTGATCCCATGTTTATAAAGCAAAATACCCTTTATTTTAAACATATCTGTCTTTTTCCAATAATCAAAGACAATTAAATTACATACAAAATTAAAGAGTAAAAAAAATTAAGTGGCTTCTGTGTTTCTTTAAATATGAAGAATTTAAAAAAATCGGGGTTTTCGATAAAAAATTAAGCAATTCACGAAACAAAAAAACAATCTGTGGATAATTCTTTGGTGGGGGGAGAAGCAAAAGTTTAACTTCCTTTTGCAAAATTCAAAACAGAAAGTTTCTTTGCCAAAGGGCCCCTTTTAGGCCAATAGCATTTGCCATTATCTATATTTGGTGTGGGCTATTAAAAAAAAAAATGAAAATCCTTGATACGGTCTGGTAGTAGTGAATTTTAAAACACCCTATGTATTATATTTTGCTATTTTTATTATTGTCAACAAATTTTATAGACAGGCTTGTAATTACAGGTAAGTGTTTGTTTATTTTTAATTTAATTGTGCATTTAAGAAAAATGTTTAAAATAAATTAGTTGCCCACAAATAATATAGAAATGTAATTAAATTGTTGCAATAATAACAACTTTGGTAGTTTCTATTTAAATAAACCTCGAAAAATTTTAAACATAAGTATTTTTATCTGAATTTAAATGTTTTACGGAGTTAAAAAAATTTAGTAAAGGGTGGTCCAACCAAAACGCACGATATTAACTGTAAATAAAACAAGTTTTCAAAGAATTCCCCTAATATTTTTTATTGTGATAAAAGGATTTATGATAATTATGTGTAAAAAATTGGCCAAATGCTCGTCACGGCTTCGGTGGCATACCTTTATTCGACGGTCCATATTTTCAATGACCTTCAGACATAATTGAGTTTCAATGCCGTTTATGTGCCGATATTATTTTATTCTTTGTTATTTTTCGTTAAAAAAGAAATTGCCGCATTTGAGCAAATTAGAGCCCAAGGGTGATTGTTAAAAAGCTGATGCATCCACAAAAGTGATTGTTTGGTGCGGCTTATAGGCTGCCAACGTCATCGACACGTATCTTCGAAAATGAGGTGAGTCAAGCAGTTACCGAAATTCTTGTGGCCAAAAATTGAGAATATCGACCTGGACGATATATGCTTTTGCCATGTTGGTACGACTTGCCACACAGCCAACAAAACAATGGCTCTTTTACTTAAGAGATTCAATAGCCGTGTAATCTCATGTCGTGGCGATGTTAATTTGTCACCATAATCATGTGTTTTGACACCTTTGAATTTCTTTCTTTACAGAGATTTTTAAAAAATGTGTATGTCAATAGGCCAAAAACACTTCAAGACCAAAAGGATAATTCGGCACATTACGAACATTGAACCTCAATTATGTCTTAGAGTCATTGAAAATCTGGACCATCGGATAGAGGTATGCCACCGAAACCGTGGCGAGCATTTGGCCTATATCTTGTTTTACACATAATTGTCATAGATTCTATTATCATAATTAAAGATAATAATATAAATTTTGGGAAATTTATTGTTTTATTTGCAATTAACGTTGTGCGTTTTAGTTGGATCACCCTTTATATTTATTAACTACGAACTCCCGCTTAAAAATGTTTTGATGTATACTGGAATTATTTTAAAATAAATAAAAAATCTTAAAACTAAAAGCAGTGAGCCAAAATAAAAAAATACATGCTTAAGAAATTTTTTAAAAACATCTTTAATAAAAAAAAATAAAACGTGAATTTTTTTTAGAATACCAAAATTGTTTAATATTGTTATACCTATGTAATGTTGTAATTTTTAAATACTCACCTCGTTTTTTTTTTTGTTTAACTTAACTTTTAAATATGTATCAATAAACGATTTGTATATAACTGTTATGACTCCATAGGTATGGGGTTTTAACAGCTTTATTAACAATTTTTCCTATAAACATCGGTAAAACTATACCCAATGTTTTTTTTGTGTTTTTTGTTGTTACCCATATTTATTTCGTTATACTTGTCTTTTTTCTTTTTTTTTTTTTTTAATTTAAAACCTCTACTGTATTGTGTGCTCGTATGCGCTTGATAATATTTTTGTCAACATTCTCTTTTATTAGCAAAAAACCTAACTAAAATTAAATTTTAGTGCATGATTGATGTCTGTTTTATGACGTGCGTTTTAGTTTATTAAATTTTGCTTTGGAAATGTGTAATCCATTTAGGGCCTTATGAAACCCATTTATTTTGTTCAGTTTTTTAGTTAATTAAACAGGCTTTTGTACTTCATGATTTTGACCGGATAGAATAAATTAAAATTTTTTGGACCTAATAAACATTTTTGTGAGTTTTTGAGTTTGCTAAATTTACCACATGGGATAATTTAAATTCCAGCTGTCAATTAACCAAAGTTATTTTACTGAAGCCAAAAACTTTTAAATTAAAAATTTAATTTAAGTAGGATACGAAACGAAAGAAACTAGCTGATCAACATCGATCGCGTTTAAAAAAAAATATAATTATTTGTAAGGCAAGGGCACATCTTTTTCTTTTCTGGAAAGAATATATTTTTCTGTGGCAGGAAAAAAATTACCATTTTTTCTTTGTTGACAGGTATAACTTTTCATAAAATTACAGTATACAGTGTGTATAGTTTTGTTATTAGTAATTCAGTAAGGTTAAATGCTCTGGAACTAATACAGAAAGCAATACTGTAATATTAATATACATTTAACACATTACTACACATATTTTGCATTTAAGTTGGTATGAAAATATAAATTTTGGCCTTTTTTACAATACCTGTTAGCCCAATTAACTTAAACTTTCACCTTGGAATCTTACGGAATAAGCTAAATACCTGTACATACCTTAATTAGGGTACAAAAATACTCTCCTGAAAATCCCCTATAATCGTATAAGGAACTCGAAATATGACAATTCAAATCTAAAAAAAAGTTTTTTGCTAATATTTCATTTATTTTACCTCTAACCGCATTAATATTCATTATCAAACTTGTAGAGCACAAAATTATCTACACATTCGATATAGGGCATTTTTTGTCCGGCGGACGGATCCAGAGATAGAAGGCGCAGAGTGTAAAGCGCTTCCTGTACATACCTTAGCTTATTTCTGATAGATAAGTAAACGATATAGCTAATTAAGTGATATTTAGCAAATACTTAAGTAAAAAGATGACATATTAGACTAAAATTCACGATTGATTGCGTGCTAAGGTATGTACATACAGTAAAGTGCTTTACACTCTGCGCCCTCTATTATCGGATCCGTTGGTCTGACAAAAAATGCTTAGAATTAAATTTGTAAAAATTTTGTGTTCTACAACTTTTATAATAAATATAAATGCGATTAAAAGTTTAGGAAACGAGATATTCGCAAAAAACTTTTTGACATTTAACCTGTCATATTTTGAGATCCTTACCCGATATCATAGGGGTTTTTTAGGAGAGTATTTTTGTACTAAAATAAAGGTATGTACAGATATTCGGCTTATTCCGTGAGATTCCGAGATTGACCCTTTAATTTAACTAAGATGACTGTGGTATGTTCGTTACTTAGTACAAGCCATTCTTCTTTTCATGCATTGCCTGTAAACTTGTGCAAACTTTTTGTCTTAGCTGATGCTGTATATTTAAGTTTAACTAAGTGTTTTTTAAATGTATAAATTTACATAAAGCATCTTTTATGCATTCATAAGTCAACAGACTCTTGAATTATATTAACTTTTCTTAGGGCGAGAAGAGTTATATTGTATAACAAACAATAACACTGTAAAGTTTTTGACTTAACCTTGTGTACCCAAGGATTATCAAAACTTTTTAATACTTTATTAATTTGCCCACAAATAATATAGAAATGTTATTAAATTATTTCAATAATAACAACTTTATTAGTTTCTATTTAAATATACTCCCGACAAAATATTTATCAAAACTTTTTAATACTTAAAAATTTAAAGAAAAAGAAATTGAAAAATATATATTTTCACTGCTTTATATATTTTTATTTACTAAAACGGGTTTGTAGGACTGCTTAAAAAGTTTACTTATTTATTAAGTTTAATTTATAACTAAGTTTAACATTTTTTAAACACAAAATTACACCACCAAATATAACTTTAATATAAAACCGAATCTTTTACGATCCTATACATTGTTTTTGGTATATAAAACACCTTGTACAAAGGCGTATTTTATTACCTAAAACATCACAGCTCCCTGATGTTAGAGTCATAAAGTTTTATCATTTTAACAAGATTACCCTCCGGAGATTTTCTAATTTACGTCTCATTTTCCCTTAATAGGGGATGTAGCTACCTCTCTTTATGTATAATTGCTTGGTTTTACTTTTATATCAAGATTATAATCATATTAAATTATTAAATTAGAAGAAAATAATGGTTCTTAAGCAAAATAGTTTGATAAAGTTTCAACTTCAAGAAACACTTTTTTTTGTCCTTTTAACCTTTCTAAACACAGGATGTTGTTACCTGTTCCCCTCCAATATGTTTTCAGTTTTTAAAAGAGACTATTTAAAATTTTACAATATTAGAAATTGACATTTTTTGCATTCTCGTTACCTTAAAATTACCTCTGGTAGTACTGTAAGCTTTTCTATATTAATTACTAGTGTCCGATTTTTTGTATATTTGTATTTTTTATAAAAATCTCTTTTTAATGTTTTATTATGTCGATACCTCAGTTCAATAGTTCATAAAAATCAAATTGTAGTCCTAATATTTCTAATTCATCTATTCACTAATTTCATTGTTAAAAACTCATGTTTTAAAAAATGGATTTATAGATTCACTATCTGAATATGTATAACTCTAAATTTATAATATTTTAGTTATTTAGGGTAAAAACTAGGCTTGTTACAGTTTATAGTCATTTTTAACACGTTCGCTACCGAGGGTCATTTTGTGTTTCGACCCCATAAACCACTTTATTATTTTTTGTAAAATTACTTTACTTTGATGTTTATTGAAGTGCTAACAACTTATACTAAATGCTACACCCAGACCACCTGACACACATACGAGCCGAAGCATTACACAGACCGTGTTTTAAAACAAACCTCTACAGGAAACCCCGAATTTTTAAACTCACATTTGAGCCGGCGGTCTATTTTAAAAATTGTACTGGCTCATATATGAGCCGCTTGGTAGCGAACGTGTTAAATCGTTACACTTTTGAACTGAGGCATTGAACTAGGATTTTTTTGCGGCCAAATTTTACTTTTTAAAAAGTTAATTACCGCCATTATCTTTGCTTTGAATATTTTTTGCTAAGTTGGCCCTGGCATTGATATATATATATATATATATATTTAATAAATCACTCTTACCTTTCGCATTTTCAGTTTTTAATGTAATTGATAAGATTAAGTGCGAAATTTATCTTCAAAAATTTTCCAAACATTTTAGGTGAAAACATCTCTATTGTATTTTATAATTCTACACCAAAATCTCTTTCTAATGATATAGCACAACGTATTGTTTATTTTTAGGATGACGGCCATAGATAATTTATTTAAGAATTTCGTGATTCGGATGTCGTAAATAAGTAGTGTGTGGTTGTTTAAACATTACCAATATGTCAATAGAAGAGGATTTTAGTGTAAAATTAAAATATGAAATAATATGGCAGTGTTTTCATTAACATTGTTTGGACATTTTTAAACCTTTTTTTTAAATTTTATTTAAAACTGAAAATGAAATACTTAGCAATCCCTGTGAAAGTAAATAGGTCATTCTGATCTTAACCACCTACTTAGCAAGAAAAATCAAAGGGGAAATAATGTCGGTACTTATCTTTCTTTAAAAAGCCCTCTGCTGCCATTAAAAAATACCTTTTTTAATTTATCAATTAAAAAAATATTATATAAAAATAAAAAGATAGAAAAAGTCAGCATTTACATTTAAAAAGTTTATTGTACTTCCAGGTAAATCGAAAGTAAATTTAAAGTTGTGCTAGTGACAAAAAGGTGTCAATTTATGCTTGTATTAAACTATAAAAATTTTAATTGTCCATTTTTAAAAATAACTGAGAATTTAGGCGGGTAACAGCATCCTCTGGCACCCGGTACATAAAATAAACTGGGCATTAAAGACAAGAAAAAATATATAATAAAATAAGCATTTAATTTTTTTCTAACTTATGTTTGGATATTTTTTTCAGGTTTTGTATGATGGAAAACTTTCAAGCGCGATTGTGTTTATGTATAATCCAGTTGCAACTGATACTCAATTGTGTCTGCAGTCTGCGCCCAAAGGAAACACTTCCTATTTCGTCCACACTCCCCATGCTCTTATGCTACAAGTAAGTTTTTTTCTTATTAATGGCCAAACTTTATTTTCCTATTACTTTTTTCTTTTGTAGATTTTCTTTATGCATTATGTTTGAAATATGTCATTGACTAAATAAAATATTTACAAACAAAACTTTTACCGGAGTATTTTTCTGAGAAATAAATAATACGAAAGTCTCATTTTCTATTAATTTCACCTGTCACATAACACAAAGTGTGTATCATCAAATTGTTTAAGAAATAATGTGTGTCGTGTCCTGTCTTATTAAAGTAAAATCTTTTAAGCAAAAGTTATACAGGTGTCTGTATAAGTTTGCACGATATGGAAATCTTTTTATTATTTATTTTACGATAGTAATTTTTTGCAGTGTTATACGAGGTATATCAAAAAATATAAATTTTGCTCAAGAGAAAAGTACCCTTATTATTCTTTATATCGAAAGTTTGTATAAAGAAAATATTTTAAGAATTAAAAATAACATTTGGTCAATTCAAAGTGCTTTTTTTTAAGGGTACTTGTTTAATCCCAGTTTAATAATAATTTACTTTTATTTTTATTTTAGCATTTAGTACGGACCATATAAATATGGTACTTTTTCTTATTGTTCGGGGTATTTTTGTTATAAATATAGACACTAAGGTACTTTAAGTGACATGTACCGCGCTCGCATCGAATACTGCATATTTTTCTCGTGAACCGTACGGTCGCCCAATTTTTGGACAGATCGAACCTATACGCTTTTCCTTTAGTGAAATTTTTCCGCCAACTGTGGTTAGTATTTTAGTGTCCCGCTTATTATTTTTTCTTGGCTGATATATACAGCCCGCATTTTATATTGTCTTTTGGATGCTAAAATATTACTTCATTTCTTTTAACTTATTTATAAAGCCTTTTCTTAAATTTATCCAGAGAAAAATCTTGTGGAACCAAATACAGTCCCCTTTTCTCTTAAATTAATTGAGCATTTTTAAGCAGTACTATATGTCTATCTTCAACTGTTTTTCAATTATTGACGCTTAAACAGTTACATTTTCGGCTAATGTGATTTAATTAAATATATCGATATAAAATAAAGGTAATGAAGGTTATCACCTTAAACTTCAAAGTCATTGAAATGTTTACATTTATTATGAAAAACTAAAATTAAATCTACTTAAAAGTAATACAAATTTCAATAATCTTAAAGTATGCAAAAATATAATAACAAATAAAGTGTTTCATTTAAAAAACGCATTATTAATGGCATAAGTCTTTTGTCTTTCATGCGATTGATTTTTTATTGCGATTTTTAAATTCTCCAAACTATAATACATCGATCGACTATCTTATTTTTTTTAATACTGGAAAAGTCCGAAAATATGCCGTTTTTTTCTCGAAAATGAAAAACCCTGTACAATTGCAATTTTAAAAGCTGTCGTCGTAAAATTAAACTGTTAAGAGAAAATTTTACACAAAAATTCTTCGCATTATCAATACGTACTTTGATCACAGAGAAAAAGTATTTTTATTTGCTGATCAAATCAAAGGCACCACGTTTCCTTTTTATACCTCGTTTAGTTTAAAGGAGAATTAATCAACGCCTTTTAAAGTTCTCCAAAGGTCTCATTCCCTCTTTATTATGAAAAACTAAAATTAAATCTACTTAAAAGTAATACAAATTTCAATAATTTTAAAGTATACAAAAATATAATAACAAATAAAGTGTTTCATTTAAAAAACTCATTATTAATGGCATAAGTCTTTTGTCTTTCATGCAATTGATTTTTTTATTGCGATTTTTAAATTCTCCAAACTACAATACATCGATCTACTATCTTATTTTTTTAATACTGGAAAAGTCCGAAAATATGCCGTTTTTTCTCGAAAATGAAAAACCCTGTACAACTGAAATTTTAAAAGCTGTCGTCGTAAAATTAAACTGTTAAGAGAAAATTTTACACAAAAATTCTTCGCATTATCAATACGTACTTTGATCACAGAGAAAAAGTATTTTTATTTGCTGATCAAATCAGAGGCACCACGTTTCCTTTTTATACCTCGTTTAGTTTAAAGGAGAATTAATCAACGCCTTTTAAAGTTCTCCAAAGGTTCATTCCCTTTTCACTTATTTTTAAATTTCTTTCTTTCGTTCTTTTGATGTTTTAAAGATGCAAGATATAATTAGAATTTGGCCATGCTTTGCATATTACAGTCTATTTTTATTGATAGATTTTTTAAGTTAAACAAATGAACTGCTGATGACGATTTTTCCATTTTTACTTCTCTACAGACTGTTCGCGGATATGGTTTTCAAAAGTTTTTTCTCACTAATTATAAAAATAGTATATTTCCTAACTAGTGCTGAAAGTGCCACTTTTCCGCACGCGACTGCAATTGAGCGAACGACGCGTACCAGAGTTTGGTCAAGCGCGGAAAAGGCACTTTCGGCACGTGTTAGAAACGCTATTTTTTCTACGAGCGCAAGGAAAACATAAAAACTAAAATTTGGTTATTTTTTCTTATTTTAACACAATGTTAGCCTAATATTTTCAGCATATCAAAGCAAAATTTCCTTTTAAATAAGAATGATCCTTCATTGCGACTCACTAATATTTGGTTTAAAATTTTTGCAGTTGTCCGCACTAGTAGTGGGGCATAGAATACTTTTCCGCACTAGTATGATTTTCGAGGGATTTTTATTATAATTTTAAGTCTGGATTAAATACCCAGGAATGTTTTAATGAAATATCAACTGTATTTGGAGGATATACTTAATCCTTAAGGACTATTGAGCGATGGTTTTTGAACTTGAAGCGTGGTTCATTTTCCTGTTACGACCGACCACGACTAGGTCGCCATGTTGAAATTGTGACTGATAAAACCATAGAGGATATTTTTTAAGCCTATAAAACAAAATCGGCGTATAACGTATAGATAGTTAGAAGAATCTAAATATAGTTTGTTTATATACTATGCATGCTATAATATAGGCTTCTTGTAAACAAGAAATCAGTCGTCCATAACCTCGTTACATTTTACAGCAATATCTAAGTTGTATTGTAATTGTTTAATGTTGTTACTTTTCTTTTATCTTTGTACAATCCATGAAGGCTAAAAGCCTAAATACTAACGTACCGTGGGTGTCTTAGGTAGGGTAAGAGGAAACTTAAGCAGGGTAAGAGAAAAAAGGTTTTTGTTATTAAGTTTAAATATCCTGTACAATGAAAAATATTTAAATATTCATTTTAAATTTTTTAAAAGTTAATTAGATTTGTACAACAAAACAACAAATATTGTAAACTATTTTAAAGTAGTTAAAATTCTTTAGACAGGTTATCCAGTTTATAATTTTTATATAGCTACATTAACATTTAATGTTGCTTTTCTTTTACAAAAATATATCAGTTTAGCTTTATTACAAAAAAACTCTTTTTAAACTCTAAAGCCGTAAATAAAGGCGCTCGCTAACCTTTCAATACCTTATTTATGTCCCCAGTTCGGTTAATGGAATTTTTGTAATTTAGTTTATAGCCATCGTATTAATTTCGGTTTTCTTTAATGCAATTTTAACGAAATAAAACTTCGTTGCGAGTCTTTTACAGTATAGATTTCGTTACTATACCGATCATATTTTAACTCTAAAATTTCTTTGACGTAAAGCCTATTTAATTAAGAAACAATTTTAAATTATCTCTCTACCTTATTATAAAATACGTTTTTTTGAAGCTTCTAAAAATACCTTATTTTTTAATAGCAAAAGTTATTTTTTCCCATAAGACGGAAATCTTCCTATATCCAATACGTTTTATTACCTCCAAAATGCATTATTTCTGCAGGTAGAAGGCGTTTCTAGGCGACGTACTTTTCAGGCCATGGTCAAGACAAATTATTTCCGGACGCTTAACTTTTCTAATGCTAGAGTATTCACTAATGACGTTGAAGTTGACTCAAAAGTACACGATAGTTTGGTACTATAGTCACGTATTATACCAAGAGCAAATAATTATTTTATTGTTTATATTTAATAAACTTAAAATCATAAATATTTTCTGCTGCCCAAAATAAATAAATAAATAATGATTTTAATGGGAGAAAAAACAGTATGTTTAACTCCTAGAAAAACATATTTCCGGTCTCTTGGTGGTTGCTATATTGGTTTCCCTACATGTTACACAATATACTACATATTTTCTGATTCACCACTTCTAAGTAATTCTTTAAAAGACAATATTTATTGGTATGATTTTTTAAAACTTTTTTAAATAATTTTAAAACGTTTTTACAAAGAATTTTATACCGTAATAATATACAGTGTGCCTACGTAATATGGCGTCATATGGAAAAAAATTTATTATTAATTTTACGAAAAAAATATTATAAAAATTACTGCATGGTTCAAAACCTTAATTGCAATCAAATTGTAGAAGTCATCTAGAAGGATTCGTCAAAAATGTATAATTAAAGTACCTGTATTTTTGCTAACAATAAAAATTAAAACATAGAAAACATATTTAAAATTTAAACTTACGTTTAAATATGAAATATTGCTTATGTACAGAAAAAAAAATCTGTGATAATCGAAAAAATATGTTGTTTGTACATTAGTGCATTTTGTATTGTTTTTGTTTCGAAAATAGTAATTTAAAATGTTTATTTCAAATTGTCCTCTTAAATTTATAACTATGAAATGTATTGACCCAATATACAAACCAAAATTTTTATCATTATCGCAGAAAAAAAGTAAATAAACAAAATTTCATATTTAGAAGTAATTTTAATTCTATACATCTTTTCTTGATAACGATATAAGTAAAGATAATGTTACAAAATGTGTTTACGTTAGAGAATTTTAGAGAGTTAGGATCATTTAATTTAGTTTGTTAATTTATTTAAATAATTTACCTTTATTTTTCCAAGTTCTTTCATCACTTTCGAAACTTTCCGAAACCGCCTGAATTATCCATTGAGAACTTTTATGCCATCCTGTACTATGGAATTTTCGCGAAACTTCTTCAAAATTCTAGATCATTCTTTAGTCTTCCACCACACTATAAAAGGGCGACGGAAACCTCTGATTTGATTAATATAGATTCGACTTTTGCACTGTAAACTTCAAGACATTGACAAGTGAAGATTTTGTCATTGTTGTAACCATAGTTACGTTCCATTGTTATTACAGGTATAAAAATGAAGACACGTGTTTTTATATTAGGTGATTCGGAACAATAATTATAGTTTAGTAAATCTATAATAATTGTCTTTGATTTTATGCAAAATACAGGTACTTTACTCTTAAGAAAAAAATTGAATTTTTGGCCATACCTCGTAGATGACTAATACAATTTTATATCTGATGGTTGCTTTTTAGGTTTTAGACCATGTAGAAATTTTTATAAGGAATCACTTTTTTGAAAATTATTTATAAAAAAGTTACCTATATGACGCTAAACTTAGGTAGACACACTGTATGATTCTTAATTAAAAAAATATATATTCAAACAGTTAATGTGTTTGCGTTTTTACCTAAATGTTATATAATTTGGTGCTTCTTACATCATCATCATTTTGGTATTTTATGTTTGCTAATAATATCTAAACAAAAAAAAAACAGCACTGCCTTTTAACTTCTGTAGGGGGATCACGACACTCGATACGATTAAATCGTGCAAGTCGATGTGCATCGCCAGAAATTCAGCCACAAAATTCGATGAAGTTTATCTTTAGCAACAAACAGAAAAACGAAAAATGCCGAAGGTAAAATCGATCGAATGTCGTAGCTGAATTTATGGAGATGGACATCGACTTGCTCGAATTTTTTAATCGAGTGTCGTGATTCTCCTGCTGAACGGGAAAAAATATCGATTTTGAATAAAATTCAGACAAAAGGATATCAAAAACTACTTTTTGATATAAAAATTATGGTCCAGCATAGTACCAAGAAGGCACTATAAGCATTTTTATCGAAGGGTCATGTACCACCCCCTTCTGGATGTTATACTCAACACCGTGTTAGTTCAAAAATCGACCTAACCATTGCTAACTTACAAATCATTGCGAATTGTTACTTTAACTGTTAAAAATGTTGTAAAGTTTTTAAAATAGTTGTTTATTTAAATTATTTTAATTTATATAGGCTAAAATTATTAATTGGTAATACAGGGTTTTCTGAAATTGATGCACCAAATTTAAGGGGCACATTCAACCTTAAACATAAGCCCCAGTTTCTCATATAAACATAATATGCAAGAAAAAGCTTTCTTTCAGAGATAGAAGGTGGTAAAATTCTAGGAAAAAAATCATGTTTTTATCCTTATATTTAAAACAGTTTAGTAATTCATTTGGTATTTATACATTGGTTTAAAGCAGCAAAACACATTTTTCTATGTAGAAAAATATTTTATAAAAATACCAGAGGCCTATTTAAATAATCTATTTTTTAAGAAAAAATGTGCCACTGCTTTTTTCTAAAATAAAAATTATGTTTAAAATCCCGATCAAATTTAGAACAAATTTGATCTTCTCACTTCTTTCCGAAAGATGCACCGCTTTCTAATAGCAAAATTAAAACTGCACAAAAATAATTTAAAATTTTAGGTTTTTATAGTTTAACATTTTGGTCATAATTTAGGCAAATTCGTCTTACATCAAAGTGATTTATATTTTTTTCTTTGAAAACGGTGCATCGTTCGGGAAAATTCAGGACATTGTTGTTTGTTGAAAATTAAGTGAGGATTTTAAAAATAATTTTTATTTTAGGCGAAAGCAGTGTTGCTCTATTTTTTCTTTAAAAATATGTTTTGCATTAAAAGATGTATTTTGCTGCTTTTAAGCAATGTACCAAATACTAGATAAATATTTAGAGTGGCTTAAAAGTCATAATAATTTTTTTCTTAGAATTTCAATACCCTGTATCTTGAAAAGGAAGCGTTTGCAGACATATGTTTTTAGAGAAAACTCGGGCCTATTTCTGACGTAGAATATGCAATTACAATTTGGTGCATTAATTTCGGAACACCCTGTATAAACAACATTTCTGTTTTGCCAAATTCATTGTACTATTTTCTGAAGAAAAAAGCACTAAAAGCCAAAAAGTTCTTTAATAACGACGTTACAAAAGCTTTTAGCTGGTTTTGTATAGCAAGGTAAGTATTTTCTAAGTGGTTTAGATAAATTGCTAAAACGTTTTAATCAGTATATTACTAACTTTAAAAGGATATTACGTTAAGTCAAAACACGGTTGGTTGGTTTTCAAATCTACTATTTTTGTGACAATGGCTTAAAATGTAAAATGCATTTATTTAATTCTATTATATTTGAATTTTTTATTAAAAGTTTTAAAAATTATTTAATTACATGCCAGAAAGTACAGGGTTTTCATTTATATTTTGCCACCTATTTTTAAAAAGAAATACATGAACATCAAAACTCTAAACAGAAAAACTTTTTAAAATGGAATACCCTGTACAGGGTGGCTCAAATTTGACACTTTTAATAGGAAACTCATGTTTCTGTACGTTTTACAAAAATCGGACTCCATTTGCGAGGCTCTAATATCAATTTACTAGTGAAAACCGCAAGTCGCTATCTTGCGTCGTTTACTCGCTACAGCGTGTTTCCTAATTTCCTTAAAAGGATTATTTTTACCCCTCTTTGCGATATTAAATTATTAATAAAAATGGTTTCATCGTCATTGCAGTCCATAAAAAACCAAAGTTATAACAAGCTTGTTTAAAGTAATACATAATTACTTTTTTCATGGCCTACTGTTTAACCAATTTCAGTCGTAAATGACAAAATATGCAATATCTCAGAAACGGGTAAGAAGAAATATAAAGGGTGACACATTTTTAAAAGGTAATTTTTTAACCATTTTAATAGTGAAAAAATATACAGGGTCTTTTTGAAATTTCCAAAAATAAATAAATTAGTTTAAAAATGCACAACCCTAGAAAAAAACTAAAATTATATCTGCAATCTGCAAAAATATTTAAAAATAAAAAGTTATTAAGGATTAAAGAAAACGCAAGAAATTAGGAAACACGCTATAGCTAGTAAACGACGCAAGATGGCAAATTGCGGTTTTCACTAGTAAATTTGGCTTAATGAAAAAGGTCTTTTAAAAAGCTTTACATAAATATCACATTTGATATATCTTACTTCAATAGGTTTCGAAATATGACCACTTAAATCCAAAAATATTAGATAATTTTAAAACACCGTTTTAATGGTGACATTAGATACAGGGTGTTCCATTAAAAAAAAGTTTCCCTGTTCATTTTCTTTGGTTTTTGATGTTCATTTTCTTCTTTTTTTTCTTCTCAAAAGATAATAGATAAAAAAGTATGAAACTTTTATGCAGGACGTTTTTTTCTATCCTTTTAGTTATAGTTAAAAGTGGGTGGCAAACTAAAATAAAAACACTGTACCTATAACTTTAATTTAACCAGTTTTTATGTACAGGGCGTCCGGATTTCGTTGCCATTGCAAAGTATCTTGGTTGGGGTTGCATTAGAGCTTTGAGATTTTCGTCAAGTGTCGCTACTTTTTATAAAACCCAAGAAGGCACTAAAACATTTTTTAAAGGCTCTTGTTACTTATAACGAAAGAAAAGAACTAATATTACTAAACATTTTAATGTTGAATCCAGTGGTGTAGTTCTGTTAGTTCTGTTAGTTTTGTTTTAAAGTTAATATTTTTCGAGATATGAAGCAAACACTTGGTTTTTCTTATAAAACACCCTGTATGTTTTTAGATCATTCAACACTCTACCTGTGTTCATAATTGATCGGATCCTTAAAGGTGCTCGCCCACTTAGACGAAGCGTCGCGTCGTGTCAAGAGAAAATTCGCCGAGTTACTTTACATATAATTAAGTGGAACCCCACCTATATAAACGGCGCGGCGCGAGCACCATAACGCGGATTACATTCTGCTGACCCAGGTGAAAGCCAGGGTTAGTCGAGTTAAAGAGATTTTTCAAAATTATCTGCTTTGTTTTTTAGGTTTCAATAATTTATGTCGTGTTTATTACAAAAGGAACAAAGTTTAAAAAACAATAGTTTAATATTTATTGATTATTCACAATTTAAAAATTTTGAATATTTTTAAAAATAATCTTACGATCTAGAACAAAGCAAAAAGGTTATCTTTTGTTTTGACACGAAGCCGATGAATAAAGGCTAAATAGAACACACGTGTTCAGAAAAACCAAAATTCCAGTGAATCTTGAAATCAGCTGATTGAATCTACCCCAAGCCATCGAATCAAAATTTGAAAATGCCTAGAGTATGTCGAATAAAAGCTTTTTAAAATTATATAACACTTAATAGCTGTTTTCTATTTTTGGATTGGATTTTAATTTTAAAATTAAATTGGACACAGTACATAAAGGCCTTATAAAAAAATACAGAATAATCCATTTTTTTAAATTTTACAGCAGCATCAATGTTTTACCATAATTATTTAAAGTTATTAACTTTTTTAATAATAATTTTTGATGTACAGTGCGTCCAATCTAACTTGTCCACATTTTAAATGTCTATAATTTTTTTATTTCTTAACTTTAAAAAATGCTTTGAGAACCAACTTGTACAGTGAATTATCAAGTTTTTTTCTATTATGAAGACTACCCAAAACAATTAGATTAACAGAAGATATTGACATAACTTACTTTTTTAAACGGGACACCCTGTATATTATACCATCATTAAAAGGTCTTTTAAAGAGCTTTACAAAAATACCACATTTGGTATATCTGTCTTTAATAGTTTCAGAAATATGACTAATTAAATATAAACATTTTTATATATGTTATTTCCACTATACCTACCTACGGCACTAAGCTTAGACTGTAGGTATTATGAAAATTATATATATATATATTATGTTCCAGATTTAAATGGTCATAATTCCTAAACTATTAAAGATAGTTATATCAAATGTAATATTTTTTAAAGCTCTTTAAAAGACCTTTGTAATGGTGCTATAATATACAGGAGTCACATTTAAAAAAAACAAGTTATGTAAATATATTCGGTTAATAAAATTATTTTGTCTAATCTTCATAACAGAAAAAACGTGATAATTTACTGTACAAGTTTTTGGATCATTTGTTTAAGTTAAAAATCATTAATTTATACTGATTTTTGACTTGGTTTTAAATTAATATAAACGCAGTGAAGCTAAACACTATGTCCTTAATTAATTTTGAGCAAACAAACTTAAGAGACAGTGAATTAAATTATAGTGCTGAACGGTCTAAAATGGTTAAAACTTGAATGTTACTGTAAAATGTAAACAAATTGTGGACTGTCGGCTAACTTCATTCTTTGGATATAATTCCTGTAATATGGCCCACTATGCAGAATTCAATTTTAAATTTTACAATAACTATTAAGTACCTTATTATATATTTAAAAAAATTATCCGACATAATTTAACATCTAAAATCATACAAAATATTTCGTACGAGAAATCATGTGTTTGGTCCATATTTCAAAAAATATTAAGTTTAAAAAACCAAACTACACTACTGAGACATTTACGTAAAAATGTTAACCAATATCTGTTTTTTACTCTTGTTGTAAGTTACAAGATAAATAAAATACAATAGGAGTAAACAAATAAAAAATATTAATACTGCCGTGTATGTTAAAAATCAAGAAAGCCATAAAAAACTTTTAGTATGTACATGTACATCAAAAGGTATTATGACTACGCAGAAATCGCATGTCTCTCTGTACCTCTAATAATAAACAAGATGTCCTGCAATTGCAACAAAATCCGGACAACCTGTATATCACACTTTAGCGATTAAGATTTGCCATTTTGCTCATATTTCATTAAACAGATCCCAAATAAATGTTTTTATTACCTTATTTTATTTTTGCAGGACGTTAAAGCTGTGATAACGCACTCCATCCACAGTACCTTAAATTCAATTGGGGGCATTCAGGTTTTGTTTCCCTTTTCTCCCAACTCGATCTACCTTTTGAATGCAATGGTTCATCGGACATTAAAAGAGACTCAACTCTATGGTAAGTTTAAAAATATTGTACAGGGTATTGCAAAATTATGTACACATGTTTAAAGGCCGCTTTTTTGATGTTAAAGTAAACTTATTTTTCTATATAAATACTAGGTGTACAGCAACTTTACCGACAAACTTTGAAGGCTTATTCTACAGTTTTGGCATACCTTCAAGGGAAAAAATACGAGAGTCGTCCATGAGGGGTTTGAGGTAAATATTTTAAAACAAAAATGGTACGCCACTGCATTTCTTTAAAATAAAAATGTATTTTAAACTTTGCAATTAGTTAAAACAAATTTGATCTCTTGACCTTTTTTATTTGATGTACGGTTTTTGCGTTAATAAATAAAAAGCTTTTTCTGGCATAGTAATTTTTCTCTTACAAAATATTTACCTAAAACCCTTCATGGACGCCACTAGTAAAAATTTTTTTTATGCAAAAATATTATTTAATGCATATAAACGTCTTCAAAAAAATATATATCCGAATTGGTATATAATTATTTATTTAACATAAAATTATTTAACCTGGTAAATGAAAATTACTTAAACAAGTGTTAACAGCCTACTACCTTACATATATTTTTTAATTTTTTATATTACTATTCCTCTTTTTTCTCTCTATTTTCTTAAAAAAGAATGGTGTGCGAGAAACCAAATGTTGCTGATGTAGCCCAATTGCAAAAATGTAGCTTAGAGAGTGTCCATTTAGAACACATATTTATAAAAATAAAGTGTTATTTTGACTCCAAAAATAAATTCCTAAAATGTTTGCAATAATTTTTAAATACTTTGTATATCGTCGTTAAAACAGAACTAGCATAACTGCAAAATTGTCCATTTTTGCTTTTTAAAGGACATTTTAAAGGAGAAATTTCAAAAACATCCTAAAGTATTTTTTAATACATAACTAAAAATCAAGCAAACTTAAAATACCCTAACTGGCTAAGTGTTTTTAAGCAAATTTAACTGATAAATCGGAAAAAAATCTTGCAATTAGGCAAGTTCTGCTTTAAAACGACGATATTTAGTGTCAAAGAAAGATAAAGAGACATAAAAAGAAACTTTTTGTAAGGATTTTGATTTAAAGAAAAACAGAAGCCTATATTTATGTTTTTAGTATATTCGTAAGCTTTTGAAAGGAAGCTTTTTATGGAAATCGCCGTAAACTACTATAATAATATTGGTAGCATTTCCAAATAAAACCTCTTTTGTTAGAACATTTTTAAATTTATATTTTATTAACAATGCTAGTTTTTTTTCGTATTGCTTACAAAATAAAATCATTTTTTAAAGAAAACTTAACTTAAAGATACCTATATGTTTTTTGTCGAACTGTAGCCGGCCTTGACAAGGCTATCAATCTTCAGACCATTGTCGATAATAGCGGCATTTCTGCCGTTTTAAGATTAATGCTCCTGGCATTCGGCAATAAGGTATCTTAGAAAAATGCTGTTGCTACTAAGTAAGATATTTTTCTTTTATTTTATTTGATACAGGTTTTGCGTTAAAAAAAAATATATTATTATTTTTTAAATTCCTTGTTATATTTTTTCTCCTTGTGTATTTAGGTATACAGGGTGATTCATAAATCGATCACGAAACTTAAGGGGTTGATTCTACTTGACAAAATAAGGGTAGAGCTTCACATAAATATTTTTCAAAATGTCATTCGTTTTCGAGTTACACGCCGTCAAAGTTCAATTTTTATTATGGTTTATTCGCCATATTGCATTTATTTTTAACCAATCCAGTTGATATTTGGCACACAAATCAAGCTTTGCAGATTCTAAAATTTTTAGATAAAAGTACTTTATTTAAATACCGCCAGAGGGCACTTTAAACTTAAAACTTTATTTACATCATAACTTTTTATTTTGACAGATATCGCAAAGCTGGGGGCGCCATTTTATAGACAATCAAAAACTTAAAAACAAGGTACTCTTTATTAAAGTCGATAAACCTCACCGTTTAGGCACCAATAGACATCAAAGTTTTTATTAATTTCAATCAAATTGCCTACATACATACAGGGTGTCCAGTAACTCAATCGACAAACTTTACAGGGCGATTTTACAACAGAAAATAAAAAGAAACTTCATATAAACATATGTTCTAAGCGTCTTAGTTTTTGAACTAATTAGAGTGTCATAATTCTAAGACTTTTAGTGACATATGGCGCTCAGCTATGCAATGTCTGTCAAATTAAAAAATTATGATGTAAATCAATTTTAAGTTTTAGGTAGTGTGCCCTCTGGCGGTATTTAAAAAAGTACTTTTGTCTTAAAAATTTTAGAATCTGCAAAGCTCGATTTGTGTGCCAAATATCAACTGGATTGGTTAAAAAATAAATGCAATATGGCCAAAAAAACCAAAATTAAAATTGAACTTTGACGGCTTGTAACTCGAAAACGAATGACATTTTGAAAAAAATTATATGAAGCTCTACTCTTATTCAGAATCACCCCTTAAGTTTCGTGATCGATTTTTGAATCACCCTGTATAGTGATTTTACAATGAAAAATAAGAAAAAACTTTATTGGAACATATTATGTCCTAAACGTCTTAGTTTTTAAATTACGGGTGTTAAAAATTAAAAAAAAATTATCGTTTTTTTAATAGCTTTTATACCAATTGAAGACCTGAAAATGAAAAGTGGATAATGACTCATATTTATCAGAAAATATTTTTATTTAATTTGTGTACACAAAAACTCCGTTTTCGTTTAGTCTTAAAACCAACAAATAAACCTATTCTTTTCACGCAGAGCTGAAGAAATAAGTTATTAATTTTATAATTTTTGACAATATAATTGGGATAAAAAGTGGACAAGAAAAACTTTATCCACTTTTCATTCTCAGGTCTTCAAGTTAGATATTTGTCAAAACTTGGAAGACGTCTCCATATCTGTTAGAAGACTAGAGGAAAGAAAAGGTACGCTCACTGGCAGTGTTTCCAAAATCTAGAAATATTTTGCTTAAAGATCGCCCGTTTACGTTTAGATCAAATTTAATCTCCTGACCATTTTTTGTTTGATGAACTGTTTTTGCATAGAAAAATATAAACCATTTTTGGCAAAAATTAGTTTAAGGCTAAATTAATTACATGTTTCAATAAATACCAAAGTCAATTTGTTTTCAAATCGGATAAGGTATATTTCAGATATTACTTAAAACCAGATTTTCTTTTAAAGTTAACAAAGTAACACCCTGTAGAAACAAAGCATTTTCGGACCTATGTTTATATCAATTTTTTTAAATAAAATTGGCTCAGGAATACGCTCCTAAATTATCTTACCCTAATTAGAAAACACCCTGTATATGTTGCTAAATAAAAATTTAAGCACAAGGAATAAAGTTATACTGGAAAATTTTAAATAAAATACCCAAAAATTATTGAAAATATTTGCAGTATGACACTTTGACTAACCATATTTTGCTTAGAATTAAAAATAATAGCATTTTTTACATAATACCATTTTGATAAGGAAAAATAAGCATCATACATATATGTATTCCTAAACGCATATGAAAAAAAGTTATAACGAGGGATTAAAAGATATATGTACTTGGCAAGCAGTGGTGTAGTGGCTAGCGTGTCAGCCTCTTACCGCAGCGATCCGGGTTCGAATCTCGGAGTCGGACATCGGATTTTTAATAGCTCGTTACCTCACAGTTGGCAATGGCAAACCACTGTGTAGTATTCTGCCATTTCTAGGTAGTAGTTATTTAAAAATAACGTCCGTGATGGCACTACCGCGTTGTCTAAAAGGTGCTGTGAAATGCAACTGCATGTTTCCAGTGCTTGGATAACGTTGACGGAACGACATTATTGGGTTAAACAGCCAGTAACCCGGCACTCACGGTACACTGGTATTTAGGCATAAGCCTTCGTGAGATGTCATAAAGATAAAAAAAAAACGTAAAGAAATCTTTGAAAGTAAAAAAATTTGAAGAACCATATCTTACTTATAATTATTTTTAGAACCTTTTACAATAGACCATTTTAAAGCTAATTGATTTCCCTTTGAATGAAATATACCATTGCCTATAACCAAAACTGCGCAGAAAAGAATTGTAAAATTGCCCAAAAATGGGGTCATTTTAAAGAAAAAGGGTGGTCGCGGCGGTGACGCCGCTAAATACGTATCGCGTGTATTGTTATGAGTTGAAATATATTTGCGACATGGTCGCAAATGTGTTGCAAATAGAAAAATAAAAAAACGCTTTTTTCCTATTTTTTTGCTTCGTTTTTTCACCCCCGTAAGACGTGAACTTTGTTTTTAGGTCTTTTTTCTAATTAAATCAAAACAAAATATATTTAAATAAGTATTAAAACAGAATCACATAGCTACAATATAACAACAATCTTTTGTGAAAGAAATGATACGGGGCAAATTTTATTTTATGTTTCCGTCAGGAAAAAACCTAAAATAGTTTTTTTTCTAAAAGATCGGCAAACACATAACTTAGTTATAGACCCAAACCAGCAAATAATAAATCCCAAAAGTTCAGGGTAAAAAAGGACAGTTTAGTGGCTTGTGCTTTATTTGTATGATTTTCTTGGCCTAAGGGCGACAATATTTTAAGGGTAAATGATTGAAGTCTAACACAATTTAAAAATCGGTCTTCAATTTACAAATACGTTGCTTAGCATCTTTTATTAAATTGGTAACCACTAACGTTACCAGAAATTCTTTACTATTAAAAAAGTATTTTTTCGTGACAAAAAAATATTTTAGAATGTTTTATTATAAAAACTTACATTTCCTTTGGTAATTATCTCAAACGTGGATGGAACTTCGATTTTAACTAAATTTGGAATACAGGAGGTTTTTGAGACGCTGTCACAAAAAAAAATTAGTCCCAAATGTCTTGTTGTCAAAATATACATCATTAAAATTAAAAATCGAAGTATCCTCATTTTTACTATATTTTCCTTGTTTTTGCACACAATTCTTGAATAAAAGCTAAAGTGGCACACAATATTTGATTTTCACCTTTTAAAACTCCGTTTTCTTTGTATTTTACACTTTTTATAAAATAAATTGCAAAGGTTTGCTTTAAAAACGCTACATTCATGTATACACTGTGACGTCGTAGCCTGCTGCGATTGTAAACTATTAAAAGTAAAGCATTTGCAATTTAATGCAAACAGTGTAAACTGGAAAAACGGGATTTTAAAACGTAAAATTTAAATAATTGTGTGCCTATTTAGCTTCAAATCAAGAATTCTGAGCACAACGAAGTGGTATATGTAGTGAAAATTAAGTTAGTATGATTATCAACTTTGATGATGGATATCTAAAAAAACGTTTCTTAGTTATAATTCTTACAGATTCGTAAACAGCGCCCGAAAATACCTTCTATATCAGATTTGATTAAAATCATAGTTGCTCTGACTTTCGAGACAATTACCTTTGCTTTATATTAGAAGTAAAATCGGACATTTTTTGACTTTTATATTATTCAAAATAAATAATAAACAACCACTCTAAGTTTCAAATTTTTAAATAAAATGTTACATGTATTACATTGACAAATATTTAATAATTACTAAAGGTTTCCATAGCAACTCAGGTTCAATTGTCGTTTTACATATAACCGACAACTAGTTTAAAATTTCAGATTTTACATTATTAATTTTATACCTTTAATATATTGTAAGAATGATATTTTTGGTTTTAACATTCAGTAGTCGTTTTTCCCGCCACAGAAAAAAAAATAAATTGTGGCTGAAATCTAAAAAAATTTTAAACGATAAAAAATTAAGATGTTATTTTTAGTGAAAATTTATAACTTCACACCCGGCACAATAATAGCATTATTTAATGGAAAAATTGAAAAAGTATATAGCTAACGCATTTATTCAATTTAAATAGAGCATGAAGGAATTTGGGATTTTTTAAAATACTTTTATGAACACGTGTTTAATTTGGACAAACGTTTTACAAGTGCTGTCAAATGATTCTTTTGTGATAAGAAATTGAATTATGTTTTTGTATGAAAAAGTCTTTACCACACTTTGATACATATTAATTTAATATACAGTTCAAATCGTTCAAATCATGAAATAATTTATAAAATTTTTAAACTTAAAAACAATTTTTAAAACTTCGATATTACTCAACATGTATATTCTAAATTATCTAAGGCCGCTTTCAGACGGGCGACTTTTTGCAGTCGAAGTTGACCGCAAAGAGTCGATTGTTTGTGGTTGATTGTCGCTACTTGCAGTTGTCATTTAACAACCATGGAAAAAGCGATTTCTTTTTTACGGGCGTTTTTTCGACTGCAATCAAACTTCTGCCACTGATTGTCGCCGATCCCGTCGACTAATTACACGTTAGTTACAACTACAGTTGTAGTCGAAATTGGCGACAAGACGCCAATATTTTTGTAGTCAACTTTGACTGGAAAAAGTCGCCCGTCTGAAAGCGGCCTAAAACTTAACTGCCATTACGGTTAATTAAAATATACTGGAGAGGGTTATGACATAATTGACATAACACATAACCCCGGCTTTAGTCGCATGAAGGTCAAGGACGCAAGGAAGGGCTATAACAAGGAAAAATTGGCAAGAATGGATAAAGTCAGCTGATAATTAATACAGTGGCGTCTAAAATTTGTCCTTTTTGTTTTCTGTAAGTTAAAAGTAGTTTTGTTAAAAGATATGAGTAAAAATGTTTTTTCTTGTTATTTAAAATTACGAAGTGACTAGGGGCACGTTGATGTGCCGCGATTATATTTTTACCGGGCACGTGTATGACGTCACTACTGAGCGTGCCATTATTCATCATCAAAGTTGAAATTCAAACTATCCTAATTTGGCTATATTCCGCCTTCTTTTTGCACAAAATTCTTGATATAACACTAAATTGGCATACAATATTTTATAAACATCCTTAAAAAACCTCTTTTTAGTTATTTTACACGTTTTTATTAAATTCTATTTTTTTACGCCCAAAACGCTGCAACCATGCATACACCTATGTGTATAGTAATTTCAAACATGGCGACTTGATTTAAAGCAAACCTTTTATTATATTAATAAAGAAAGGCTTATAATCAGTAAAAAACAGGTTTTAAAAGGTTTTTAATGTAAAATGAAATATTGTTGTGCCAATTTAGTGTTATATCAGGAATTTAGTGCAAAAGAAGGAGAATATAGTAAAAATAAGGATAGTAGACAGTAGTGACGTCATACACGTGCCCGGTAAAAAAATAATCGTGGCACATCAACGTGCCCCTAGTCACTTCGTTAAAATTAAAGAAGTTTTAACCTTATATTTAAATAGTGTTGGTAAACGATTGTTCTAATAATACTAATACTTATTTGACTCTGAGTGCCATTATACAAAATCAAGAAAAAAACCTTTTTAATCTATTCATAAGTCACAAACGTCAAAATTTGCTACGGTCATTCTATAACAGTGGCGGCAAGTACATGGGTGCATGGGAAGCAATGCATCAAGGTAAAATATGTTAAACTCTCAAATGAACTTTTTTGTATTTTGTTCTTAAAAACTGGTAAAAAGTTTCTGCTATCAGGCAAAAAGAAATAAGAGTAAGTAAAACGTTTTCGGGTTAAGATCTTTTTGCTCTTCAACGTTTTATTAGGTATGAATAGAATACGTACGTGTGTGAAAACCGTTATTTGCAAAAACTAATTAAGTAAGTTGGTATTTTCAAAGGGGAATAAGCATTTTTTTTTTAATATGTCACCCATATAAAATCTCAAAACTCGCCGCGCCTGAATATCAAAAGAGTTTTTAGGCCCTTTTTGTTTGAAATGCCATTTTAAGCCATTAAATGTAAATTTAAAGTATAAAGAGTATGTCATAAACAATGTTACATTTTTTATTGCATTTCAATATTTGGACATGAAACGGAGGGTACGTCAAATTTTCTGTATGTTTTAAATAAATATTATTAATGTTATAAGAATAAAGTTTATTTGGCTTGTAGGTTACTGTTGTAAAAAAATATTAGGTAACATAAAAGCGTTGCTTCAAATTTACGATATACAGTGTTTCCCAGGAATAGGTGTTACAAGAGAACAAATGTACCAAACATTTTTGAATTTTACAATGAAATTTTGGGGAAAACTGGTCGCATGATCCAAAACTAATTAATACAAAATTTAACTCCAATTGATATATACAGGGCAAGTTATAACTAAAAATATGAAAAATATCCAGGAAATAACTACTTCTATTTTTAAAAATAGAACAAAATGATATAAGTTAATTTTCCATAGAATTAAATTTTAAGTCAAAATTTGAAGTTAAAGCATAAAATAAAGAAAATGTTACTGTCAATTTTTCGCATTACGCATTACAACCTAAATAATTGACAAGAGGGAGCGAAATTTAAAAGAAAAAATAATAATTTTAAATATATTTTTTTTAAATTTGATGTCTTTTAGCCAAGTATTTCAAAAACTTCATGCATCATGTTAAAAATTGACCAAAATATTTTTCTTACTTTAATTCTCTAACTTTAAATTTTGATATAAAATTTAAATCTCTAACATTTATTACTATATGTATATACATATATATACATATATATATACTATATATATATATATATACATATATATATGTCCTATTTTTAAAAATAAAGGTACTTTACTCTTGGTCATGTTTTAGATTTTTAGACTATAACTCGCCCTGTATATGACCAATCGGAGTAAAATATTTGAATATATTGGTTTTGGACTGTGCAACCAAGAGAATGTCTAAAAATTCCAAAATGTTTGGTCCATTTGTCCTCTTGTAACACCTATCCTGGGACACACTGTATAATAGCTATTTTAATTAATTTTTAAATGTTTACCGTGAATAAGGATATTAAGGCACATAAATAAATATTTGATACATTTTTCGGTTAAAACAAACAATTTTAATATTTTTATAGTATGTAGAGATTTATGTTATCCCATTTTTTATAACCGTTATAACTATTTAATTATTTCCATTCGAGTAAACGACCCTATTTATTTTCACGACAGTTGAAATCGTGTTACGCTATTTTCGCTTGCTCTAAAAATGTTGTCGCCTCTATATTTTTAGCGTGCCGGTGCTCCAGGCAACAAAAAGGCGGGCAAATAAAACACGGGCCACTAAACTGTCGTCTTTTTGGTAAAAAACTTTGGACATTGCTATTTGTTGCTTTATGTTTATAACGGTGTTCTTTTTGGCCCAAACGAAGTATAACTTTGTTATACATTTAGTTAAGCTATTTTTAATATACGGCTTTAATTACTATGGGTCTTTAATATTATACAATGAAGACTTAAAGGCTGTTCTTCTAAAATCTTAACGATTTGATATACAGTGTGTCCGGAAATATGTGGGCAACCTCGGATTTATATAGAACACATGAAAATAATATGACAAGTGCGTATAAACTTTTTTGAAAGCCTTTCTTTACTGAGATATGTGCCTTAAAGGACACTGCTAGAAATCGGTTTATCTTAGATAACTTTTGTAGTACTTGGTATAATAAATTATTTTTAAATATTTCAAATATATCTAAGGACTCCTTAAAATAGGGCCCTCTTGGAACATTGGCAATAATTAGGGCGCCAGAGACCGATTTGCCCTTACACAATAGTGTCAATTATTTTCTCACCCTGTATACTAGAGAAATAAAAATAGTATTTTTGGAAAGCTCAAACCCTTGGCTAAAAAAAAGATACTCTTGTTTTATATCGATAAATTGTAGCGTTTTCGCCGAAAACAAGTTTTTGTGTCGTGGGAACATCTAAAAACATTACGTCATTCGGTTGCAATTAGCACTAAAAAAATATATTTTTTTATTTTTACAAAAAATAATTGTTGCAGCATTGTAAAGGATCCCATAATCTACAATAATTAGAGCTAAATAATGCATGAATGCATGAGTTTAAAGGAAGCCCATGTTAAGCTGACAACCAAAATTATTTAATACTACCCTATTTAAGCAAAAATTGTGTTTCTCAAAAACGCTTCAATACATCGATATCGAACAAAAGAACCTTTTTTGGCTAAGTGTTTTCTCCAGTATACAGGGTGTAAAAATAATTAGCAGTATTGTGTAAAGGCAAGTCCGATCTAGGCGACCTAATAAATGCAAATGTTCTAGAAGGGGATTTTTTAGTGAGCCTTTAGTAATATCTGTCATATTAAAAAGTATTGCCTTATACCAAGTACTCTAAAAGTTATTCAAGATAAACCGATTTCCTAGCGGCGTCCCTAGGGGCACGTATCTCAGTAAAAGGGACTTTGCAAAAGAGGTTTCTTTTAAACGTATTAATGACAAATTTAAATATTAATGTGACAGCTAAATACCATATTCTAGGAAAAGAACAGAAGTGCCTACCTTCATACCCAATTAGGATGCTCATATTTTAAAAAATAATAAAGTTAAATATAATAATTCTGGTACTTTCTGAAACCTCTTTTAAAGATCTGTTTATTGGTGATATATTATACAGGGTGTTATATTTAAATAAAAATATACTTGTTGTCCAATCCTGTATATATCACTAATATCACCGTAAAAAAGATATTTTAACGTCCGTGTTTATCCGATTGATAGCCTACTTAAAAAGCAGGCTATCAGTCTAATAAATATTTGTCAGAGCTTAGTGAAGACGGTCGTAAATAGCTTTAAATATTTGTCAGAGCTTAGTGAATACGGCCGTAAATAGCTTTAAGTAAATGACACATTAATTTTATCAGGTGTTTAGGTTATTAATAAAATTTGTTGTATGCATGTATAATATTTTTGGGTCATAAAGTACTCGTGGGGAGCTTTAAAATAATATACTAAAAGACCTCCCTTTTAATTTTTTTTTAATATGGCGTCTAGCTGTCACATTATTTAAAGTTGTCATAAATATGTCAAAAGAGACCTTGCTTTTATACTATGGTTCCAAATTTCATCAAAATATATACAGTTTTAAAAGAGTTACGTCCTCACCGTATTGTAAATGATTATAACTTATAACTTTTATATTTGCCACTTTTTCATTTTATAAAATTACGTAAATGATACTTTTGTTGCCATGCCATGTATGTTTCCTAAGCCAGTGGTCTGGAATGGTACAATCGCTTATATGGTGTTATGGTTATTTTATATTTTAGGTTTTCAATATTTGCTCTCGAGTCATCTTGTCATATACATGGAAGATTAAATTTAAAGTTTGGAATTGAAATCTCAGATACAGCAAAGCGGATCTTGAAAAATATAGAAAATATAAAATACTTGTAAACAAACTTAAAAAAACAAAAAGTAATGATTTTGTTCTTTTTTTTGTCTTATCTAAAATATTGTATTGTTGTTTTTAATGCAATAGAAAACACTTTCGGTTGCATTACTAGCACTATTAACCTCGGATTGTGTTTACGGACATAATTTTTTTTAAAGTATAAATCCGATTTTATTTCTGCAATATTGTTTCCTTAGGTGTATATTTTATGTAATAACGTAATATATAGAGTTTTAAATTTAAATGTCTATATTGCCCTTTTTTCTACTTTAACAAATTTGATTACATAATTAATCTCTTTATAGAGAACTATTTAAAAACAATGTATATCAGTACCGTCGAAAAATAAAAATAAAACCTTGTAAAATACTTAAAATGCTGAAGGATGTGCTTACAGTTTTTCTCTATTGTTTGAAATTTATTTAGAAACCCACAAAATAAAAATTACAGGATTTTACTTTTAAGTTTAGACGTGTTTTGTTTTTCCCTTAAAGTTCTGTAATGGTAAACAATTAAATGGGGTAAGCATCTTAGTCTTTAGTTGTTTTAATTTTATCGGCTATTTTTGGGATTTCTCGATAGACTCTCAGTTGTAAATAATTATATTTTTATATTGGTTTCATATTGTTATTATAGGTTTTTATTTAAGAAGTAGATATAGTCATTCGCTATATCAATAATTTATTTAAGAAGAATTGTATTTATGATGCTGTTAAAGCATCCTACCAGTTTCATACAAAGTGAGTCTTTTCATATTACGAGGCAAAAATTGGGACTGTTGTGAGTACACGGCATAGAAATCAAAAACTATATTTCCACATTCAAGTATAATTTATTTGACTTGCATCAAAATCAGAATAGAAACTTCTGACAAGCTTTGCAAGTAAAGCAATTTAAAATCCAATATAAACTCAAAATAAAGACAATTTATGTTTATGTGATACGCAGCTCTTGGTCATCGTTGTTGTGAGAATAATGTATGCAATGGTTTTCTTATGGTATATTATTAATACTAAGCGTAACTTTACGCCTATCCAGTAAACTTGTTTAAAAAATGCAAAACATATATTATATTTCGTTATTTTCCGTTATATTCCAAAAAAATAAAGGCTACTGTTATTCTCTTTAGTTTCATTTTTACAAAATACGCGTTTTAAAAATATACAGAACTGTTTCCTGACTCCGAAAGCACCGTAGTCATAGTTATGCATTATGAGTCATAATTACTTGCATTATAATTAGCGAACATCACGTGTTTTCACCAATTGCTTTAATGTTTTTACGTGCAATCTCATTTAAATAAAAGTGACAGAAGTATTTAAATATTTTTATTTAGTTTAGTCTAAAACTTTTAAACAGGGTGTAGCTTTTGCGAGTCACATAATTTTTTTCTTTTTTATCTAAAGTGTTTAGTACCTAGTCGATACACTATGGTCCTATACAGTGAGGTGCTAAAGGCCGTCACCCCTCCCCTTTAAATTCTAGCGTTTGGTATATTTTTAGGAAACTTGGAGCGATAATACAGGGTATCCAGAAAGGTAAGATTAAAAACGATAGGGGTGATAGAGGAAGCCAAAATAATGTTAGTTCTTTATATATAAAAAAGTTTTACCGCGCTTCGTTAAGGAGATATTGACCTTCAAAGTTGGTATAAAAAACCCGTTTTAATTATGACTTTTAAACTGTTGCCACATTACGAATGATATTTGAGCTACTAAATAACCTCATAGTAATGCTTCTTTCCGTAGATAAACGGCTATTCAGTAAGTCGGAATTATACAGGGTGCGACGATTTTTTTCATTTAATTTATGCATTATTAACACTTGTAACAAATTCGACATTTTGCTTTGACCGTTTAATTCCTTTATCACCTTTGTACAAAAAAGGTATACTTTATTTAAATCGATATCCAGAACCGTTTTTCATAAAATCGCATTTTAAATCCCGACATACCAGTATTTTGTATGTAATAAAAAATTCCATTTTTTAAAAAAGATTTTAAAATGTGGTAAAATTATAAGTGTCAGAACCTTCACATACAAAACGGTGGTACTTTAATAATTACCTGAATACCATATTTAGATGGCCATATTGTGGTATTATTTTTAAGCTCTTTTTAACAGGGATATAATAGACAGGATGCCTCTTAAAAAATATAGGTATACTTTTTGTCCTACCCTGTATATGATCACCAGTATCACTATAAAAATGATCTTTAAAAGAAGAACATACTACATTAATTACCTCTTACTTTATTAGTTTCGGAAATATAGCCATAATAATATGGTATTTGCGTAATTATCCAGTTCCGTTATTTGGTAATATGCAAACCTACTGACTTTATAGTAAATACTAGTCAGGAGCTTTAAAATGAGGTATTACTCGACATCTCATTTCATTAAATATATATATATATATACATATATATATATATATATATATATATATATATTTTAAAATAGCGCCCAGCTCACCTTGGCATATTAGAGCTGTCATTGATATGTCAAAATGCAAATCTGATCATCAATTATCGTTTCAAATTTATAAAAATATACTATACTGTTCAAAAGTAAGAAGAGTTTGTTCTTGCCCAACTTTAAAACCTCAATGTATAATTCTTAAGCTGGCTAAGCGGGTTTCGTGACTATACTTTTTACGATTTTTGGCACAATGTTTAGAAATTGCACGTAAAACATTGCGGTTAACTTGTCCGACAAGAAAAGTTACTCGTTCGCCTAGTCTGACACCCGAAACATTGACAGACATGGGTTAAAGCGGTGCTCCCATATATGGCGGTATAAATATTCGTGGTAAGGAAGCCCCCAAAAGGGTTTTAAAAGTGCGCTTATCATGAACTCCATTTCATTAGGCCCAGGGACTAACAAAATTTATACTATTTTTTTTGTTTACAGTTCAAAACTCCTAGGATTTATCTGCGAGCTGGTAGAATCATCACAAACAGTCCAACAACACATGATTCAAAATCGAGGCTTTCTTGTAATAAGCTTTATGCTGCAAAGATCATCCAGAGATCACTTAACGATTGACGTTTTGGGTTCTTTTTAAGTCTTACGAAGTACCTTGTTACTTGTCTAAGTGCCAATAGCGAGTTGCTATTAAAACAGGTAAGGACACATAAGATATAATGGTATTGCTTGAGTAAGAACTGCTAATTATTTAATAGAGGCAGTAATAAACTTGAGCTTGTATTACAAAATATAAAAAAACCAAGTGCAAACCTGTACTGGCAAATACTTGCGAAGTATGGGCGCATTTGGGCTTTTTTAGCCGCTTTGTCGCTAAGGATCACAAATGTCCAACTTGTCAAACTAAAATTATCCATTAATTCAATTTCAAAATTTTGATATTTGTGATACTCAACGGAAAAGCGACTGAGACCGCCTAAATGCACCTTAGATGTAATATATCTTCGTTTTTTGTTTTGCATCTTGACATTCATATTTTTCGCAAAACACTAAAAGATTTCATTTTTAAATTATTGGAGGTGCCTTTGCATATTTAGTTATTTAAATAAAAAAACCTTTAAGCATTAGGAAAAGAAATACCTTTCCTGATTTTTATGTAAAACCGGCTTCTAAAACTAACTGACTGACTTGAAGGACGTTAACACGTGTCATAGGTTTTCAAAAAGTTAAAGCATTCGTGTCAAGCGTAACCATGGATGTAAATAGATCAAATAAAAATTACATAAAACCTCAGTCAATGTTTACCCTTCTTCTATTAGTTCTATTCTGCGGTCTACTTAAGCTTTTTAACTTTAATTCACTTAACTGGCATTTTTTACTGATAAGTGCAAAATTTGTTAAGCATTGCCCCTAGATCTTTTAAAAACGAGTGCAGGCCAATGTTTTTTTTAGTAATATCCTATAACATCTTCAACAAAAACTAGTAAAAAAGCCAGTTTTAAGTAGAAATAAGGTAGACTACCTCTCTTTTTAATACTTGTATTATTTTTTAATAAATATAACTGAACGTTAAAATTGTAAACGACAGAATAAATTCTCTAAGTATTGTTTATGATAGAAAATTTTACTTTGCAGTAAACCTATAGTGTCTATTTTTTCTAGTTCAACTGGCATCTATTTTAAATGAGTTTTTAAGTCTAACTATTTCTTAAATTAAATTTTCAGTCTAAAAATATCAGTTTATAATTACTAGTACGACATAGTCTGTCACATTGTTTTTCCCGCTTTAGCTGCTGGAAACTACTAAATTTTGAATTTTGCATGTTAATTCTGTTAATAGATTTCCCTGAAGTAATGTTGCATGAATATTTTTAAAATTTTCTTTATTGTAAGAATTTGTATGTGAACTGTTTATTTTAAAATAATTTACTTTTTGTTAGATTTGATTTTTTTTAATTAACTATTTTAAATAAACACTTCAACTACTTTCTTTTCTATGTTTTAAATGATCTAATAGTAAAGTATCTTGTCTTTTAATAAATAAATACTAAAATAAATAACAATCTTTTATTATTCAGAATTTACGTTTAACTGCGATTTTATTTTAAAAATCCTTGATACTCAAAACTAAAAATAAAATACACGGTGCTTCCTAATTAAGGTATTAAACTTAAGGGAGTGATTTCCTATATCTTTTATGAAGAAAACATAAGTCCAGACTTGCTTGATCTCTGGGATACGGGGCGTTAAAATTTTTACAAAATGTCGGTGTTTTTAAATATCTTTAAAACCATTTTACCGATTTGGATATAATTCGGTTTACTTATTTATAACAAGGCGCTTGTTATTCTTTAACCAGATTAGAAATATTGGGTCCAGTGGCGTCTTAGTGGGCACTAGAGTCAATAATATTAAGAAAGAAAGTACGCCGCCTGACCTGTTATAAAGTTTTTATTCTTTTTTTAGATTAAGCAACAAGAGATGCTTAGTCTCTTGTAATTTCCGTATTTCGCTTTGTTTTCGAAAACAAATAAATAAGATGCCACTTTAAGTAATTCTAAAAGTAACCATAGACAGCAGAACATAAAATCCAAAATAAACAATTTCTAGACCTCGATTCTTGATAAAATACTTGACTGCCTATTTATTTTAAGGCAAATAATTGTTTTAGTTTTATTTTGGCTTTTTATATCATGTTGTCTATGAGTACTTTTTAAATAAATTAGGGTGGCTTTAATATTTTTTAACGAAAACAAAGCTATATAGGAAGAATATAACAAAGACTAAAAAGTTAAATTAATTTATTTATCATAAAAATATTGAAAACTTTATTAAAAGACAACGGCGTACTTTTTTCACAATAATATTGGCTATGGTGCCCACTGCGATGCCACGGATTTAATATTACTAATCTAGCCAGAGGTTTACTTGCACGTTATTACATTAAACAGGTGTCCTAAATTTTATTTAAATTTGTTAATGGGTTCACAAGATATATAAAAAATACCGACTTTTTTAAAACTTTTAAAGCCCTGTATCTCAGAAAGCGAAGCTAGTCCCGACCTATTATGTCTTTTAGGAACTTTTTAATATTTAAATACAAAGAAGATTACCCCGTTAAGTTTCGTACCATATTTAGGCAACACCTTGTAATTTATTGTACGTCTGGGAGAAGGATTAGATGCTTTAAATAAATTGTAAAATTGATATTTTTTTTGCAAATTATTGTTAAATTAGTTTGACACAAAATACATAAACCCATTAAGGTGTATTTAAGTTTTTAGTCTTATAGGATTGTTGCTCCTATAATATGTCATTGTGCCTATGCTTATTGTAATTATTACTTTGTAAAGTATACTTTTTCCAACACTATTAGTTTATGCTACTAAAAATACCCTGTATATTCCTTGTTTTAAGTTTAATCACCATAAAACAATACATAGTAATAAACAATTATTATTTTTACTGGTATTTAAGGTAGGTATTAAAATTTAAATAAAATTTAATTTAAAAAATCTAATTAAAAATAAATAACTAAGGTATGTCATTTGACCAAACATTGTAAGCATCCCATAATTTATAAACCGCATTTGTATTTAACCTCTGTACTTATCCAAGCATGTCGTGGCGTAAAAAGCATATTTCCAATCTGCCTATTTGAAAGCTTTAATTATGTCTATTTTAACAATACCTTTAACATATATATCGTGTTTGTTAAAAAATTTAGTTTTTGCAACTAAAAGGTTTACTATTAAAAATAGTATGACTTTGATTTTATATTAGTGGTTTATTAGAAATGCCAATGCTTTGTGTTAGGGTATATTTTATTCAGTAAGGAATAACATTTTATCAAAGTAAGATACACGCCGCAACAACGATTAGAAGTTATAAAAGACTGTTATCAAAATATTTAGTCGGTTCGAGCCACAGTCAGAGCATTACGAAATGGTTGTGTTCTTTAAAACCGACCTATCCAACTGGATGGATAATGGATTAGTTTATGTGGGGTTATTTTAAGTCCTTGGTCTACTCCAACAAGCCAAAGACCCAGCGACGACTGACTACTTTAAGGAGAAATACGAAAACGACCAAAAATTGGTTGCATCGGATCGTGCAAGACACGGACATTTGAACGAAATTGTTTTTAACTTTGAAATGCTATAAAATAAGCTGCAAAATAAATAAACACTACCCTTTTAGCTTTATCTCATTTAATTTTTGAGTTATTTCAAAACATCTATTATTTTTATTGGCAAACCCTTTATGTGCAAACGAGCTTTTACCGACCGCGTGTAAAATAAAAAAATATATTTAGGTTAGATAAGTTCCGTCATTGTTCTTTCAGAATTTTTGGATAGTAAGTTATAAACAACAAAACATATTTGCATGTGTTTTTACCGTTGTACCATTAACAATAGACAACTTGCAAATTGTTGATAAGATTCTTAAGATCGGTAAAGATATTTAAGATCTTATTTATAAGTCTATTTTATTATAAGAGGTTTACATAAATGTAGGTTTAAAATTCATTGTTTTTTTATACGGAATGCTAAGTTTATTTTTATTATAAACTAAGACTAACCTAAATCTTTTGGTATCATACTTCAGATCTTGCACGACTCCTGTCAGTTTATCTAAAAATGTTTAAAATACATTTTTTCTAACCATTGTTGTCACTAATATTAAACTATATCATTGAGACATAATTAGAAAAAAAACATGAATGGGTAAGTACGGGGAACAGTGTTGAATAATCTTAATTTAGTTATTTTGCATTTCATTTTTGACGTGGCAGCTACTGGATCACGTTTTATTCAACCCCGCCTTGTGGATATACACACCAGCACCAGTGCAGACCCGGTTGTATTCCTACTTGGCTACAGAGTTTTTATCAGATACGCAAATTTATTCTAACGTAAGAAGAGTTTCAACTGTCCTTCAGACTGTACATACTTTGAAGTACTACTATTGGGTAGTTAATCCTCGAGCAAAAAGTGGCATTTTACCCAAAGGTATAGGTAAGTTAATGTATTTGTAAAATTATTTTGTATTAAAGTAATTTCTTTAACACACAGCAGCATAACTTTAAAGCGGGTACTAAAAATATGCTCAACAAATTTCCAATTATTGGACAAGTATAATGATTAACATTCCTAATATTTTTTGTTTTGGACTGATAGTTTAAGAATGCTGTGCAAATGTTTGTGCAAACATATTTCAAAGATCCTTGTTGCCTTTTAACATTATTGCACTTTTTTTACTTTAACAAGATTATTATATTTTCATACAACAATATGTGGTTAAAATAAGGTTTACAAAATAATTGTAAATATTTATTAAAAAAATAAATTATCACTTTGTTTTTTTTTTATTTTGTTTGGCTCAGATACTACTTTGTTTTATAAATATAGTACCAGTTAAAAGCGATAAAAAATGTTTAATGTAATATTTAAAATAATCTTAAAAAAATTAAAGACTCAATTTTTTCAAAGTGTATATTGTTCCGAAACACCTCGTATAAAAACACGTGTCTTCGTTTTTATACCTTTATTAACAATGAAACGTAACTATGGTTACAACAACGACAAAATCTACTCTTGTCAATGTCTCGAAGTTTACAACACAAAAGTCGAATTTATACTGACTAATCGGAGGTTTCCCGTCGCGCTTTTATAGTATGGTGGAAAAGTAAAGAATGATCTAGAATCTTCGAGAAATATCGTGAAAATTCCATAGTACAGGATGGCATAAAGGTTCTCAATGGATAATTCGGACGTTTTCGGAAACCTTCGAAACTGATGAAAGAACTTGGAAAATCTAAGGTAAATTATTCAAATAAATTATCAGACTAAATTAAAAGGTCCTAACTTTATACAATTCTATAAACTAACACTTATTTTTAATGTCCGTAACATTGCCCCCTCCCAAGTTTTGATCGTCTCGATCAAGTATCTTCACGGTCTTAATAGCGGCTTAGCATTTTTAGATGTACTTCTTTCATTATGCCGTGTCACCACTTTACATGATTTCTGTAGTTTCGGTGAACCCCCTTGATTCTTCTCGTATTGTATAACGAAACGTCTTCACCTTCTTCTGAGCCTTCAAACCTTGCTTGAATAATGCTCTCTGAACTTGGCGGTAATGTGACATCTTCTGCAAGTACCACTTCTCGAATTGTTGTTTCATTACTTTTTGAAAATCTCATCACAATTTCCTCATTGTTAGTTCTCAGTACCCGTTGTGGAAGGTCTAGTACAAACTTCTGATTTTTCATACTGTCAAGGCCGAGAATAACTTCGTCCATTATATCGGCAACAAACACAACGTGTGTAAATGTTGTTGTTCCTAGGGTAATTCTGGCTTCGTGTATGCCTTGAACTGGTATGACTTTACCATTGGCAGTTTCCAAAATATAATTCTTCTTAGGTCGGAATATTTTGCAGTGGGATATGATGTTTGGCCTCACGATGGTATGTGTAGAACCAGTATCTAGTACCATCTCACATTCTCGACCGCATACATTTCCAGGTACTACCAAGCTGGAGCCATTGTTCTGTAACCGGGATACCCTAATTGTTGTTGTTGATGGTTCTTGGTAACACTTAGCCAGGTCTCGCCCCTTGAACTGGGAGTCTTCTGCACTACTGGAAGAGGCCTGAAAACTGGAGCAATTTCTCTGTATATGCCCCTCTTTACCACACTTCCAACAACGAATGATATTTCTTCTTCTAAATGTAATTCTGTTGTCTTTTTCAGTTTGTTGATTACGTATGATTTCTTGCAACTCCTGTATCACTCTGGTCAAATTATTATTTGGATTGCCATCTTTTGGTGGATAATTTGTTCTTCCAAGTCTTGCCTGAGTTCTGGATGTCCGCTTTGCTGTTTCAAACTGAAGTGCGTAAGCAAGAGCTTCAGAAATTTTCTTAAGCTTGGCCATTCTTAATGCTTGACTCATATCTGGATCACGTAGACCTTCAATAAAACTGCCAACAGCTAGTTCTTGTTTTATTTCTTCCGGGTAGGCTGGATATGACAGGTTAATTAGATGTACAATATCTGCTTCATACTCCTGGAGACTTTCGTTGTATTTCTGTCTTCGTCCATGGAGCTGCGCCTTATAGACTTCTTGTAGATGGGTTTCGCCGTACCTCATCTCCAGAAACATGACAATCGATTCATAATCGGACAACTTTTCTTCGGGAATGTTTCTTAACACCTCCATGGCTTTTCCTCGAAGAGCAAGTACAAGAGCTCGTGCTTTTTCTGTTGGGCTCCAGTTGTTGCCGTTTGCAGCTGCTTCAAATTGTCTAAGGTACGTAACCCACGGTACCTTTCCGTCAAAAGTTGGTGGTTTCATAACAGTTGCTGGAGTACCACATCCTGAGACTACACCTGTACTGGCAATATTTGTAATTTGCAGCTGTAATTGTTCTACGTCCTGTTGCATTTGCCCTTGAACTTGTTGAACTTGATCTTGGACTTGTTGCACTTGACTTTGAACCAATTGTACAGTCTGCTGTATTTGTTCTTCCAATTCTTCTTTAACATCTTCTTTGGCGAGTGTTAACTCAAGCAACATCATTTCATCTTGGCTGTGATAAAATTCTTCTTTTAGATTTTCTCTGATCTTCACCATCATCTCTTTTAATTCTTGTTTAATTTCTTCTTGACTAGTTCGAATTTCAAGCTTTATTTCTTCTAGACTGGACTTCATTTCTTCTAAACTGGTCTTCATTTCGTTTTTAAGATCTTCTTGTTTTTTTATCATTAGCTTAATTAGTGCACATATTTCCTCCATCGCTTCAGTTTGCTTTCTGGTCTCTACTCGCATTCAATCTTCGTAACCACTTCGGCTTCCTCGGGTAATCTCGATCCACTTCACTTTCTTCGGGTTACTTCGTTCCGCTTCCGACACCAAATGTTCCAAAACACCTCGTATAAAAACACGTGTCTTCGTTTTTATACCTTTATTAACAATGGAACGTAACTATGGTTACAACAACGACAAAATCTACTCTTGTCAATGTCTCGAAGTTTACAACACAAAAGTCGAATTTATACTGACTAATCGGAGGTTTCCCGTCGCGCTTTTATAGTATGGTGGAAAAGTAAAGAATGATCTAGAATCTTCGAGAAATATCGTGAAAATTCCATAGTACAGGATGGCATAAAGGTTCTCAATGGATAATTCGGACGTTTTCGGAAACCTTCGAAACTGATGAAAGAACTTGGAAAATCTAAGGTAAATTATTCAAATAAATTATCAGACTAAATTAAAAGGTCCTAACTTTATACAATTCTATAAACTAACACTTATTTTTAATGTCCGTAACAATATCATAATGACTCTAGTTATAAAAATAATATAATAAACGGTCTATCATACTTATAAAATTATAGCTTAAATCCCCATACCTTAAAATCTAAATAATTCCCTATTTTTAATGACCAGAAGCCGTAAAAGTACCTATTAAAAAAAAAATTTTATCGGTGAAAGAAAAAAAGCTCTTTGATGGGTGTAAGTCATTAGTAGGAAAAACGACATTTTCGTGCTGAAAAGAAGAAAACCAAGCTTTTTTAAAATTGCAATCACATATTTTAGAAAGTTTAAATAAAAATATATATATTATGGCAATTGGATTTTCGCATAAACAAGTAAATCATAAATTTAAGTTGTATTATTATCCTTTTAACTTTACTTAAAAAAAATGTTGAAATTAAAACTAGAGTATTTAATCATATTTTGCCTACGGCTTTCGTTAAATTTTAATAAAATGTATTCTTCACTTCAGTTGTATATTGTTAATAAACCTGTTCTTTACAAGGCAAATGTTCTATTAGTTTGTATATTGTAAAGTTAACCTATTAATTAAAATTATTAATTAAACTGAAATGAATTTTGCCAGCTCAGTGTTTACAGTATTCATTTTACTTTTAAGAGCTAATTATTAAATTCAGCATTGGTCTATATTCATAAAGAAGGTAATTATATAATTTTCTAATTAATCAAAAAGGTTTTAGCAAAATTTTCTGGCAATTAAAGCGTTTTATTGTATCTGTAAATTAGCTCATTTGGGATGCTAATAAAACTAAAAACAATTGGGTTGATAATTTCTGATTTATAGTTAACGTCTTATTAAAGTTGCAAACCTTTTTGTAACAGGAATACCCTCTATAAAGGTTTTCTAAAAGAAGAAAAAGTATGAGACCTGGAGATGTGATGTTGGTTTACAATGTATTTTTGCCTACTAAACACGAATTCATGATCAGAATTCCAAAATCAGGTTACAATTTTTACCCAACCGGAAATGATCCAGAACTTTGACGATTTTCTTTAGCCATTTTCTTAAGACTAAATTTCTGACAATGGATTTGTATTCAAAACGCACAAATAATTACGTCGAAAAGCATGTGCATATCACATTTCTAAATCTGATACTTTATTTCATTTCATAGAATGGTGTTTTTTACTGTGTGTCTAGGTTTTCGATCAAAATTTTAGACATTTAAACTCAAAGTTTCTTCATAATAATTCGCTTTTAAAGTAAAAAGAATACAAATAGATGGTTATGTGTGAACTTAGGTGTATATTTTCATAATTTCTAATTTATATTTTGTTACAAGAATTAAGGGTCCTAAAATCTATTTTTTTCTTAAATATCATGCCCCTAAATTAAAAAGCTGCTAAATGGCGTTGTGATTAATAGGCATATTACCACTTTACATAAAGGAATATGTTGCGTCAGACACAGAAAACCGGTTTTAATATTTTTGAAGTTATACTCATGCATGAGACAAGCATAGAATATGTCTGCATCATAAGATTTTCCTAGTTATACGAATTCATGTCTGCGTGGGTAGAGAAATGTCTTGAAGGCGGTTGAGCGGTCGGTACGGTAATGTTTCCAAAAGCAAGCAGCTGTCATGATATTAGAAATTTATAGGATATAAAGAAAAACAAATGGAGAGTTACTATGCTGCATTTTTCACGGTCCAGGTAATAAACCAATATTTATTGTTTTTCGAGTATTTAAAGCTAGGTTTTTATTATTATATTAGCTACGTTAGCCAAGAGAACAAATGGTTTTGTTGTTCATGAAGCTAAATGCTTTGTTGTGTATTTTCTTAAATTAAACAAACCACGTGTTAAATGATACGACATATTATATATTAAAAAGGTATATTATCTTTAACTCCTTAAATTTACATTTTATGCTGTGTTGATGTTTAGGAAAAGAGCAAACATTAAATTTTTTTATTTTTAACGTTTATACATTATAATGTTAAGGTATGTTTTTATTTTATGGGTTTTTATATTAATCACCCAACAAAATATGATCCCAGTTCTTGCATATTGAGATTTTCTATTAAATAAACCTGTTTTATTTTAACGTATTTATAAAATAATATATTATAAATATTTTTTCGTGCTGTGTATCTTAGGCAATACCAAAAACATGATTTTGGATTTAAAGAGTTCAGAAAAATAAAACTTTTTTTTATTTTGTTCGATAAAAATGAAAAATTAAGGTTGATGATATAATGTATTTCACGGACGACATGGAAATTAAGTAAAAATTGATATAAAACATATTAAATACAAAACAAATTATCTCCTTAAGGTTTTAATACCTTGTAGTTCAAAAGTAAGAACAATATAAATAAACCATAATCTAAGAGAGTTTTGTGTTTATTTATTTAGTTTAAATTAAATATTCCTTTTAAAAGGTAATAGCGTACAAATATTTTCAGATGGACCTAGACCCGCTCAAAAGGATATTCTTGCAATTAGAGCGTACATTTTACTCTTCCTAAAGCAGCTTATTATGATAGGCAACGGAGTAAAAGACGACGAGCTGCAGAGTATTCTTAACTATCTCACGACGGTTCACGAGGATGAAAATTTACACGACGTCTTACAAATGTTAATTTCGCTGATGTCAGAACATCCCTCGAGCATGGTGCCTGCCTTTGATGCCAAACACGGCGTAAGAACGATTTTTAAACTATTGGCTTCAGAGAGCCAACTGATTCGACTGCAGGCGTTAAAATTACTGGGGTTTTTTCTTAGCAGAAGTACGCATAAGAGAAAGTATGACGTCATGAGTCCTTATAATCTATACACGCTTCTGGCTGATAGGCTACTGTTAAATGAAGATTCACTGTCTTTGCCAACTTATAACGTACTGTACGAAATAATGACGGAACATATAAGTCAACAGATTTTGTACACGAGGCATCCTGAGCCTGAGTCACATTTTAGGTTGGAAAATCCTAGTAAGTATTATTTATATTTTTTTAAATTTCATGACATTCTTATACAGTGTGTCTACTTAAGTTGGCAACAGATAAAAACTTTTTGACAATAATTGACAAAAAAAATCCTAATAAAGAGGTCTGCAGAGTCTAAGAACTAAAAGGCAACTTTTAGGTATTAAATTGTGTCAGTCATCTATCATTTATTTATTTACCAACTCCTTAAATTACACAGGCCCACAAAAAAAAATAAAATGGTGTGTGCTGGGTGTCGGACCCACCTAGTCGGGCGTATTTTTTCCCGCTTAACACAAATCTGAAGTCAAAACTGGAGGTCAAACTGCAAAAAACCGAATTGTGGGGCCCAGCCGTTCCAGACTTACAAGCCAATACCATTAAAATCGCACTGTATAGAATTTAAGCCAAATTTCAAATGGTTGTAAGTCTGGAACGGCTGGGCTGATGTTTAAAAACAAAGTGGTGTTAAGTAGAGGATACAAGGGCCTTTAAAATGAGGTGCTATATAATCCCCTTTCAATAATAAAAAATTGCTAGTGCCCCTTGGCCCCTGCAATTCGGTTTTTGCAGTTTGACCTCCAGTTTTGACTTCACATTTGAGATAGGCGGGAAAAAATACGCCCTGGGTTCGACACCCAACACACACCACTTATTTTTTGTGGGCCTGTGTTATGTATAAATGTAAAAAGAAATTATTTGGTAAATAAATATGTTATTATTTTTTATTATCCACGAGGTTAGGCAAAAGATAAAAAAATGTAATTTATGCTTAAGATTAAGGTACCTGTATTTTTGCAAATATCGAAAATTATAATAGCAAAAAAATGTTTGAAAAAGTCGTCCATTTTTCTCAAAGAGACCTCTTAATATGATAAGTAAAAGTAGAAGACAAACTCGAAGTCTGGGTCTCAGTTGACTGAGACCCAGACTTCGAGTTTGTCTTATACTTTTTACTTATCAAAAAAATGTTTATTTACAATTTTTTATTTTTTTTTCTGCGATAATAATAAAGATTAAGAATTGTACTTTAATGCAATTTAATAATTATTCATATTAAAAGTTATTTTAAAAAATTACATTTTTTTGCCAAACCCTTAGATGACTGATACAATTTGAAATAAGATAGTTGCCTTTTGGGTTTTGGACCATGCAGAATTTTTTATTTATTTTCTTTTTGTAAAATTACTCATAAAAGAAATTTCCCATGACGCCCAACTTATTTAATCACTGGGGTGTGCCAAAAAGTCGCTCTCACCCAAAAATATCTCAGAGGATGCCGAAACAAAGCTTTAGGTAAAAGCGCAGCTTAATAATTTTAATCAAGTTTTTCGTCTAACTAACGCGTAACCAGCTAATTATGACTCTTTTGCCATGCAAGGTATGAAAAAATATTTAAATAAAAAATAAATTAAGGAATCTTATTTAACTTTCATTGAATTAAATGTTTATCTTTAATATTCAATTTTATACAAGGCTTTGAATTTAAAACTTTTGGATTTTTGATTTTTTTTCACAGCTTTCAGTGCAAAACAGTGTTAAATACCGGGTTATTTATGTTATTTAGACGCAAAAACACAAAGAACCATAGAGAAACTATTAAAATTAGAATTATGAGCTGCGCTTTTAACACGAGTTTTGTTTGAGTATCCTCTGAGATATTTTGGTGAGAGCGAAAAAAATGACTTTTTTGGCACACCTAGTAGACACACTGTATATTTTTTATTTTTCTTACTGCCCTCAATTACTTTAAAATACCTTTTCGTTTTTAGTGATACTAAAAGTGGTAGCTACACTAGTTCGTCAATCAAAACAAACGGACCAACTTCTGGAAGTTAAAAACTTTTTTATCCGACATGACTCTGCTGTGCAACAATAATAGGGAAAATCGAAGGACTGTACTTCAAATGTCAGTTTGGCAAGAATGGTTAATAGCGATGGCATACATTCATCCTCAAAATAGCGAAGAACAAAAACTGTCAGATATGGTATATGCACTGTTTCGAATGTTACTTCATCATGCAATTAAGTATGAATATGGAGGATGGAGAGTGTGGGTTGACACTTTAGCCATTGTTCATTCCAAGGTAAGTTTTTATGGTTTAAAAGTAAAGATGTAAAAACTAAATAACTTAGAAGCTCACTTAATATTTTGTTTTCGCAATTTTAGGTTTCCTATGAAGAATTTAAATTACAGTTTTCACAAGTTTACGAACACTATGAGAGACATAGAGCTGATGAAATCACCGATCCACTTGTCAGACAACAACACCCTATAAGTACGATTTCTGGATGGCACGGTCAACCTCAAGGCATGCATAATGGTTGCCACCAAGAAGAGGAAAATTGGCATCCCAGTAGGCCCGTTATACAGGAAATCGAAATGAATGAAAATGACAAAAGTGAACAAGTATGCAGTTGTGATTATAACTCAACAATATCAGAAGGAAGTCCCGTATCCTACATCGCTAAACATGAAGACAGTGAAGGTGTTTCTTTAGACTCAAGGACTAGCGATTTATTCAGTGATAATAAAATAGGTAAAGAATCGCCTTTTTCTCAGGATTCACCTTTAAAGTCTCAAATGGATGAAGATCGGTCTGTAAGCTCACCGATATGCAATGGCGTGCACACGGGTAGTAGCACAAGCTTTGGAAGTCCCACTCGAGTGGATTTTAATGAAGAACAACAAAAAGTCAGATTATTGAAGAGATTGTTCAGGAGATTCTGTCCAAATCTGAAAAACTTTTAGAGAAACAGGACGAAGAAATCATTTGCTCAAATAATGAGGATAGCAATACTGTTAAGCCTCTTGAAAAAAATGTTCAAATTGTAGATAGCACAGATATAAATATATCTGAAAGAGATAAAGAAGCAGAACCTAAAATCAAAAAGTCGAGGATAACTCGGTTAAAGAAGATATTATTAGCAACCCAGATGTTTCTTTAAGTCCTGTTAAAAGTATTGGAAATGAAAGAGAAATGATTGACAGTGAATCCGAAAGGTATTTGACCCCTACGGAAGAAATTGTTGAGAAAAAAGATAGTGATATGGACTATAAGGAAAATAGAGAAACAGAGTCTGGTGAAGGTATAGCGCCTTTAGAGGAAACTAAGACAATTAAAGATAGTAGTGGTGATAGTGAAGAAAACAATATAAATTTAGAAGTGACGTTGAATGAAGAAGGTCAAGGTGATGTAAGTGATAAACATAATATTAGTGATAGTGAACTTGCTGTTAATAAATCTACTGCTGTGCCAATTGTTGAAAATAGTGCTGTGTCAATAGAAATAGAGCCGTCCAAGCAAAACAGTTCTAGACTAGAGGAAGCAAATATTTCAGTCAGTGATATAGTTGATACTAAGTCTAACGTAGAAATAACGGGCACGCCGGTTGAAGAACAAGTGCCTAACGTTGAAAAAATTCCAACGATTTCGCAATACTGTGATCCTAGCTATTCTTCTACTACAAATACCGCTACCGATGTTATTGTTGAAAAAGTTAGCCCTAAAAAAGATGCCGTCACTTTGGAGAGGGACGAAGTGCCTCAGTTAGAAGCTAGAAGAAGAGTTAGCTTACCAACTAATCACATAGAAACGCAATCCGAAGACCATAGTAGTAATTCACATGTGCCTCAAGCTTCACCGCAGAGACGACCTAGAAGCGCTTCTATTTCGACTCAAGTAAATTCTAACCAATTTGGTAAGTGTTCGCTATCAAAATTTTATTGAAATAAAGTACATATGTTTAACTGTAACATAACATCCTAAATATTTTAATTTTATCTCTCAAAAATGTATAATTAATTAATGGATAAAAGTCAAGTTTTACAAATTTGTCATTTCAGAACCGAAAAACCTAAAATCCGACTTGTCGTCAGGCAGGCCCATGTTTAGTCCTGGACCGACTAGACCACCATTTAGAATACCAGAATTTAAATGGTCTTACATACATCAGCGACTATTATCTGACGTCCTTTTTTCGTTAGAAACCGACATTCAAGTATGGAGAAGTCACTCGACAAAGTCTGTTCTCGATTTCGTAAACAGCAGTGACAATGCGATTTTTGTAGTAAATACCGTTCACCTTATCTCCCAGCTTGTGGATAACTTAATAATTGCCTGCGGTGGACTATTGCCTCTTTTGGCTTCTGCTACCTCACCAAATGTAAGTATAACACACCTGAAAATTACCAATGCTAATATTACTTTGCCAAATTCTTCCGTGAAGCTTTTTGCAGATTTTTTTCGGAATTAATTTTTGGGTGATTCAAGTAATTGTGGCTACTTATTGTTAGGAAATTCAAAAAGCTTATCAGTGAGATGACCATATTAAAAGAATATTAGAGGGTGTCCGGAAAGGTCATGTCATTAGTAATATGGTTAATAAAGTGAGCCAATTTTTTTATCCTTTGTTACAAAAAAGGTACACTATATTTCAATCAATATTTTGTACCGCTTCACAGAACATCGCATTTTTAAAACACACATACGGAGAATTAACAGGTAATAAAAACCTCATTTATTAAATTTAATAAAATCCTAGAAAAAAAAA
>JACEGR010005975.1:0-66417 GCA_014170235.1 Listronotus bonariensis | reverse complement strand
TTTTTTTCCAGAATTTACCATTTTATTTAGCTGAAGCTGTATATTTTCTAACACTGTTAACTGTAACAATGTTTCTGCGGTAAATCTAATCGTCTTTCGAGCATTCTAATATATATATATATATATATATATATATATATATATATATATATATATATATATATATATATATATATATATATCGGTGTCAAAATTCTTATTAATACTTAAATAAAAAATATGATTGTTTAAAAGAAAATAAATAAATGGAAAAAAGCTTAAAATACTTTTTATTTACATTATCTGTATACACGTTCAGCCAAATAAAAAGGTAAATAGGCCAATAAAGCAGCAACAAAGCGGAATGATGCACAATCTTGTTTTCATGCATGCATTCTGTTGTTTGTGTTAATCTCTACCTAATAATGTTTTACATGCGTTAGACCGTCCTTTTATCCACAAATTAACCTTTTTATTTAGCTGAACCTGTATATTTTCTAAAATTAAACAAACACACACAAAGTTTTGAATTAATTATAGTCTCTAGACTCATTTCACAAAATAAGTTACAAGATGTCACCAACCTGAGGTCCTTTGTAGAATTTCGACAAAAGATTTTTTTTCAACACAAAGTTTTACCTGTTTTTAGTTTGACATAGCTAACTGAAATAGGTTAAAAAAAAACTCTATATCCTGAGTGTGTAAATCCTGAAACATACATTTGGGGGAAAAAGATGGGTCATAAAATTAGTATTTTATATTTATAGGTTTGATTTTAAAAGTGCCTTGTTTTTCCATATCATGTAACTGAATTTTTTTCCTACTTAGCTTTCCATTGGAATGCCAAAAAATAATTTGGCTCTTACTTTATATGGCAAATTTACGATTTTAAAGCGAAAAAATCTGGGTTAAGAAACTTGAAAAAGTTTACATTCTATATCTGTTAAGTATAGTTTTTGAATTGACCTCGTACATACTATCGATATAAACACACACAAATTTAATAAAAGTTGTCTGGCTTTAAACAAATGCTGCAACCGAAACCGTTTCTTTGAATAAACGTTTTCGGTTAACGGCGGTTTGGCTAAAACCAAAAACCGGTCAACCGGTTTCTTCGAAATACCGGTTTTCGGTATTCAGAAACCGGTGTTCGAATACCAGTTTTCGGTTTTAAAAACCGGTTTCTTGGCGATACTGGCAATCCGAAAGCCGAGTTTTCAGAAGAATCGCGGTTTTTCGATTAACCACGATTTTAGCTAAAACCGAAAACCGGTTCTGGTTTAATATCGATTAATCAGTTTTGATTGGTTGCAGTTTTGATCCACAGGACAGAAAAGTCATTTTGTAAATTCTACTTAGGATGAAAGCTTCTAGGAACATTTTTTTTTAAGTTCTGCTATACCTACATACACTCATTAGGTTTGAAATAAATCGACTGTGAATAATTAAAATAAAACTTCATTAATTAATTAGCAAGCAAATATGTTTATTTAAGACAGAAAAAAGATGGGAAGTACCAAAACAAATTATGTAGGTATTATCAAACTCCGTATTTGTTTTTTATGACTTGGTTTTATATCAATAGAAGTCGCTAACTAAAATGCAGTGGGAAGCTTAGAGGCTAAATCAGTGGTTTCCAACCTGTTGTGCGGAGCTCGTCATAGGGGGGCGCGAGACTATTACTAAGTGGGGCGTTCAGCTGTTTTCAAAAATATTATTTACGAATACAAACCAAAAAAGTCGTAGAATACACTGAAAAAAAAAAAAGATATCTTAAAACAAAAGCCTTAGATTTAATTTGAGAGAATTGTGACTTTCATATGTAAGTTAAAGAAATAGGATCTCAAACAGAAAAAAATATGTTTTCAGCTTTGCGTACTAAATTCAAAAGAAGGCGCTTTTGTAATAAAAATAACCTTATTTTATTTAGTGACCCCAATGGGTCTACATTAAAGAACGATGTATTCCGTTAAAAACATCGAGCGCTTTCCACTGAGAGATTCTTTCTTTTAAGACAAGATAGTAAATACCACAGACTGAAATAAAATTTAATTCAATTAAGATAATTATATTAAATAAACAACTAGTTCTCTTTTTGATAGTTAAGAGAGGAATTCTGCTTATCATGTCATTCACCGAGACCTCTCTTCTCCATCGATGATGCGTTTTGCCGAACCTCATAGGACTTATCAAACTGGCTGTCCCGGGTCCAAGTTGAATAATACGAATAACAAGTGTATCTTATAAAAAAAAACTTTCGTTGTTCGACGGTAGGATATAATCGTACCGTTGATACCGTACTAAAAAGCATAATTCAGTGAATACTTATATTAAAGAAATAGATTCTTTGACATAAAGGTTAAAGATTTTGGTATAGGTTCTTAAAATAAGAACCTATTATTTTAAAGAAAATTCATTAATATTTTGATAGAAACATTTAATATTTCTTTTGTTTAAAATCTTAAAACTTATATTTAAGATATTAAAGAGCTTAAATCATAAATCTTTAGGTTCTTATTTCTTGATTCTGATATTCTTAAAATAATACTAAGGATATTTTAATTTAAAGAATTTCTTTTACATTAAAGACATAAATTAAAGTATTTTTCTCCCAGTTTAAGAACCACTATTATTTTAAAGTAAGAAATAAATCTTGGTTTAAAAGCACAACTATTCAAAAAGAATGCATATTTTTAAAACCTTTGTATTTGCTTAAAACAAGACATTTTTGTTCTGTGTGTAGGGGTCAAAGAAATGAATCAGAAAATTTGTGCTGAAAAACAAGCTTAATCGTCACATTAAATGTTTGTAATTTTCTATTAATTATATATTCCATTTTTGTATTTTTGTAAGATTTGTTTTTATTACTTTAAAATTATTAATTTTTATAATTATTTTTTAGGCATATTTTTACAAAGTATTGGATATTATTTTGTAGCCCATTAAATAAATTATAATATCTGTTTAGTATTTACGAAATAAGATTGTTAGAAAAATTAAAGAGGCATTTTTTTTAGGAGGGCGCAGGTACAAGAAGGTTGGAAACCACTGGGTAAATTGTTTGGCTGTAGTTCAAAAATATATTTATATTATATAATATTTAAAAACTTTATTATAGGTATCGGGATTATTGCGATTAAAATCGGTAGATATTCAACGTCGATGGTATATTCGCGGTCATTCAGTAATTCCATGTTGACAAATGTGGTTTTTGGGTTTTTGGTTTTAAAAATAGTTTTCAGTTTTAAAAGCCGTTTTTATTTTTGAAAACCGGTTTTGCAATATTCGGTTAACCAGTTTTAACCGAAACAAGTTTTATTCAAAACCGTTTAACCGGTTTTCGCCAGCTTTATTTTAGACCGTCTTTTTTACTTATTGGCAAAAATTACCCATAAGGACATGTACCTAAACCAGAGTTAAAGGGAAGATAAATACAACAGCAAAGCATTAAATTTCTATAATTTGTTACACAAGTCGAATAAAAAACGTCATTTGTGTGTTAAGCATATTTTAGTTCGAAATGAGTTATGGATTTTTCAAATATCGAATGACGTGAACAAGTTAATCGGCATTTTAAGCTGGTAATAAAACGATCTGATGAAAAATTAAACCACGTTACAACTCATTCATTCATCGGTTTTATAAATTGTGCTCATTACTTTATAAACTCACGGTGGGCCGGCCGAAGAAACACGAGCTCAAGATAAATGTATTGTAGCTCAGATTCTTTGTACCAGCTTGTTTCGAAAATTTTATATCCTTAATGTATGCATAATAGCTTGTTTTAAAAAGAGGTTACAAATCTCTTATACAGCTTTATAGTCCTTATAAGGTTTACCTATTTAAATGATTTACCGGATCAATAGACAATAAATTAAAACGTTGTAGTAATTAATTATTGTTTTGTCATTTCGTTATTTATATTATCCGCGTTAATTGGGTAGTTAGCCTTTTATTGCTCTCTGCCACCAAAACAGATTACCATTTAAAAGTTAGTAGTTGTTTATAGTTAATTTTTTCTTTATTTGCTTTTGTAAAGACATATTTTAATTACTTATATAAAAAAATTCTTACATATATACAGGGTGTTTCATTTTCGATGGTTTTTATTATCTTGAAAACCGTAAGGAATATTAAAAATCCAATATAGCACTCTCAATCCCTTTAGCTTGAGAAAACACCTATAGTGAAAACAGTTCATGGCTCATGCGATCCATATCGGTGCTACAGGGTGATTTTCAGATTTTGGCTATTTTTACAACATTATTTAACTCTATTGAGTAGTCCGTTACTTTGTGACAATACATTTTTACGTAGAATGTAATAAAAACACAAATTTTACTTTGTTATTTTGTCACATATTTTATATTGCTTTTTGCGTTACTGCAGTTTCGACATACTATGTCATTTTCAAACTACTTTTTAAAAGTGAATGAATTACTTACTAATTCATTCACTTTTTAAAAAGTCGTTTGAAAATGACATAGTATGTCGAAACTGCAGTAACGCAAAAGCAATATAAAATATGTGACAAAATAACAAAGTAAAATTTGTGTTTTATTACATTCTACGATTATTTAACTCGTTTGCTATTAAAGCATTAAAAAAGTTAAGAGATAATATTTGTGTAGTTTTTTTCCGTAGAATATTGTGATGTAACTAGTTGTTTTAAATGTTGAGCCGTTTTTGAGAAAATTATCCAAATTGATTTATTATGTTTTGTTTGACCCAATTTTTATTTGCATGACTTTTAACAATAAAATGTTATGAAAAGGCCATTTCCTTTAAATTATGTAAAAAACATAAAATAATGTTGTTTAGCTGCCATTATAAATAAAACAGATCAAAAAAATTGCTTTAATGTTAGTTAAATACTAATGTTAATAATATGGTTTAAAAAGTATGAATATGCGTTGAAGGTTTGCCTTCAAAAATCCAATATTTATTTGCCTGCAACAAAAACGCGTGCTTTATTTAATCAGGATTGGTATGCCGCCATTTTTGTATGCTTGCCGGCAATTCGCCTGCATGTAAAATGTAGTGGCATTTAAGTGTTTATTTAGGGTTGACTTTTTAATGCGTATAAGATGTTGGCATAATATTGCCACCAATTGCCAATGCTTTACCATCAATGCCAATATGAAAAATTTACATTGCCGGCAAATAGTGTTTGCTGGGTTATTTCATTCTGAAAGCGATGCCACCAAGTACACAAAAATAATAAAGTAAATAAACTTTTTCAAAAGCACATAGCCTCTGACAGACCCTAATTACATATTTTTTAGATAAATAAATAAAAATATTGCGAAAACACGTATCACGTACTTAAAAAACCATCCTCTTCTTTCGTCTCTGGCGTGCCATAAAACGTGGAACGCGTGGCGTAGTCGTCAGGTTGAATATTTTTTGCTGCAATAAATCATTGTTCACAAAAGGGTTTATTTGCTTTATCATTTTTTGTGTACTTGGCGGCATCGCTTTCAGAATGAAATAAATATGTGTCTAACTATACCACCGCTTTGTCTACTACCAGGGCAAAACCCTGCCGACAACCCGCCTACTTACGACACAACAATTTTTTAAGCTCACTGTTGTCCATACAAATAAGACACGGGCGCCACTGGTATTTTATTTTACATTTATTTCACACGGAAAAATGATTTTGCTTCTTTAAAGCAATGCACCAAATACCAGTTGAATATCTAGAGTGGTATAAAAATTATGATTAAAAAAATAAAGTTTTTTTATTAAAACTTTAACACCCTAATATCTCTAAAAGGAAGCGTTTCCGGACATATGTTTATATTGAAAACTGGGGCTTATTTTAACCTAGAATATGCTGTTGAAATTTATTGCATTAATTTCGGATAACCCTGTGTGTACCATTGATCCGTTCAACGTAAGTTTTTGTGAAATAAATGCAAAAAGCGTGACTTTTCCTCTTTTCCATATTTCTCAAAGGAACATTTTTGGTGGTCGAAAATAAATTTAAAATAAGCAAATAAAAGTCACAATGCAAGCGTCGTTTGCTTACAACTATACTCATATCATACTAATTAGTTACTTTTTAGTTGAAAATGGTATAATAGTATTTAAATAAAAACACCTTAAACATTACTTAAGCAAACAAACCATGCAAGTCGACGAAATCTATTACAATAACAACTCGAGCCAGCTCGGAAACATTAATGTTGCTAATTAATCTTTATAATTTATCCTAACAAACATAGCAGAAAATGTAAATAACGAACTATAATGTTCTCGTGCTAAGAGCAAATAAAACCACGCGTTTGCACACACTCTACTTCTAATTAACATTAAATAACTAGAATACCATATTGAAACTTGCAGCATTGTTGTCAGCTTTTGTTAAAAATCCCTTCTTTATAGAAAAAAAAACACAAATACATATTTGTGGCGCATTTACCAAAAGGCTGAGTAAGCTGAAGCCTATGGCGGCATTTTTAGAGGGCGGCAGACGTTCTTTAGGGGCGGCAGATCTTGTCTTATGAATAATTTTGTTGGATTTCGAATTCAATTTTGTACCTAGAATTGAAAGAAATGGAAGTGAGGACCTTTTTTTTGCTCTTCAAAAATATTTCTGAAGGAAAAAGAAGAAAGGGGCGGCGGAAATAATAAAATCGAGAATAGAAAGAAATGTGAGGGACCTTTTTTTTGCTCTTCAAAAAGAAGAAGAAAGGGGCGGCGAAAATAAAATAGCTTATGGGCGGCAAATATGTAAATGCGCCTTTGATATTTAACAAATTTTATTTTAAATTTTGTTTAATTTTTTTTAGTAAATATTCTCTTTTACTTCGTGGATACTTGTTTGACTATGAAAATAAAGTACCACTTGACCCCTCCTTTAATTTAGGATTTTGGGGGTGAGTCTCACACCTGCTAGAGGGTTACAGTTCAGGGAGTAAAAGAAGCAAAAAAAAATGTTTACTCCTAAAATCAAAAATTGACGGTCCCCAGCGTTTTTCCGTAAATGAATAAACACATTGTATCTATAGCCACCGCGGCTTCAAAAAAGCTTGATTTCTTTTCCGAGCCAAAAAGTATTTTTCTCCTTCCAATTAATACACTTTGTATGTGTCCCAAATTCGACCCTCTCTGGAATATTGTTCTCATGTCTGGGGAATGGCATCCACTACAACCCTCAGCATTCTTGATGCCATTCAAAGAAGGGCTGATTCGTCTTATTAATGATCCTTTACTTACTCAAAGACTTCCTTCTCTTGCCCATCGTCGAGCTGTGGGAGATGTATTGCTCTTCTATAGTTACTTTTACGGCTTCTGCTCCGACGAATTGTCCAGTATAATCCCTCCTCTTGCAGTTCCCAACAGAGAAACCTCGTGGTGCCGCGCGTATGCATCCCTATACAGTTCAATTGGACAGGCCCCGAACTTCCCATTTCGTTCGTTCTTTTATCCCCTAGAGTTTCTAGACTGTGGAACCTGCTGCCAGCGGAGGTCTTTTCCTTCCCCCCAAATCTTCAAGTTTTTAAGTCCCGTGTTAACAAACTTCCTCTTACCCTGCTTAAGACACCCACGGTACGTTAGTATTTAGGCTTTCAGCCTTCGTGGATTGTCCAAAGATTAAAAAAAAAAATGACCCGAGTGCACAAAATTTGCTCTGTATCGTTTTTAAATGGCCAACCCTGTATAACTTTAGAATGTATAACACAAATAATTTCACTTCACATAAAATTTATGCAAAACATACTAAAAAAAAATATGGTGTCTTATTGTGACGCTAAAAAATCACACACACCTTATTTTTATGGGGGAGGTAAGGTATTTAATTTATAACTCACGTTTTCAAAGTCAGGTGCCCCTGATAACTCCAAAACTACTGCACCGATCCTTTTGAAAGTTTAAACACTATTTCTGTACATCATTTACGAGGTAACGCTGTCGAGTTTTTTCATAATTTTGATTTTGCAATAACTAAATTGGCCGATTTTCCCCAAAATTGTGTTTTTCACTTCAAAGTGTTCGAAAAAATGAAAAAAATTTGGAAACAAAAAACTCGACAGCGTTACCTGAGGAAAACGTATTATCTAACGAATGAACTTTGTTTTTGATTTCGGATGATCCAGCACCAAGTTATGAGGGCACCGCAATTCAACTTTTCGAGACACGTCCGAACAATTGCTGCCATTGCCGTATTTTTAATATTTTTTGTAAAAGTTTGATGAAACATTCTTCGAATGTCATACTTTAATGTACCATTGGTTGAGTAAATAAATTTTAACTGTGTCGTCAGAAAAAAAATCACGAAAACATGGCTTTTGTACGATTTGACCTTAAGGAAGTTTGTTAGATTGAGTGGGTTTTTTGGTGACTAATTTTTCTGTAAATAAGGTGTTTTGGGAATGAAATAGGCAAATAGACGTAAAAAGGAGGAAATGACCTTTTTTTTCTTGCGTTTCGAAAATTTTTTGTGTGGAAAATAGGCGCTCCGGAAATTCTAGCCTAGGGCGCCTCAAACAGTTAATACGGTCCTGGTCCAGATTTGCGTCAGGCTGCGACACGAAGCGTCAAAGCATTGGCTGTGTTTAGTAGGTACTAACAGAAAAACAAATGAAATATTGTTAATTAAAAACGTAAAGAAACCATGAATGTTAATTAATATAAAATCGCCTAATTGCCAAAATCAATACTCAACACAAAGCATGGAAAGAAATAGCAAAAAATATGAATTTCGAAGGTAAGTAAAGACATTAATAATTTTTACTAATTTAATATTTAAAATACATAATTTTTAATTGGTACTACTCTACCCCCACTTAATTCTCCACTCTTTTGTTTTCTTAGGCCGGGTTTAAAAATCACATTTTAATATTAGTGTTAGTATTTGTTTTAGTTATTTTAGTCTTAAGAAACGACCTAACAATTACCTAAAATTTAAAACTTAATACTAAATTAAGGAAAAGTAATTCATTTGTATGTGCGATAAAAACAAATAAAGAGAATAACTCACTTAAATGTAAAAAATTTTGTTATATAGTGAGTCCTAGAATAGCTGTAACAAATTCAAATTCAAATTCAAAAGGATTTTTATTTGAAACAGTATACATATACATATCCACACTTAATTTAATGCACCTAAGCCCTTAAGGAGGCTTATCGGTGCTCTAAATGAACCATAACTCCTGTATATGCAAAATGAAACAGAGATGTGTACAAAAGAAAAGCTAGCAATTATACAATAAATTAAAGAGAAAAAATTAAAATTAAAAAATAACAATTATAAAATCAAACAGGATCGAGTCTATAAGATTAAAATATACTTCAGAAGGCGTGAACAGAGTATCTCAGTTTAGTAGTTTTTAAGATCATTAATATTTATTTTAACATAGTTCTTAATTACTTTCTTAAACCTTGCTATATTTGTTATTTGACATATTGTAGGAGGCAAATGATTATACAATTTTATACCAGCAAAATCTATAAAAATTTTATACGCAGAACTATTTGCCATTGGAAGTGCAAGGTTTTCTTTAACATTTGATCTAGTAGAGTAGGCATGTGTTATCGGCTCCCCCCTGAGGGACTCCAAATGTTATCAAGGATCTGCAGCTCTTTTCCCCGCCTATTGAGACTAACTGATATCTCTCGGACAAATAATCCTGTACAATACTACCTGCCACCCCCGAATACCGTAATCACAAACCTTTTCTACCAGAGTCTTATGATGAACAGTGTCAAAAGCCTTTGCCAGATCTAAGAAGACAGCCAAAGGCTTCTTTCCACTATTAAGTGATTCATGAAGATATGAAGTTACGTCATACATTGCATTTACTATTGGAGTTTTTCTTTTTAAACCGTACTGCCCGATATTTATAATGTTATGTTTATTTAAGTGCTAATAAATCTATCATTTAGGCTTTTTCGCAAATTTTAGCTACATTGCTGATTTTAGAGATCGGACGATGGTTTGTAACCAATAGAAGGTCGCCTGATTTATAAATTGGGGTAACTATTGTTTCCTTAAAATTTTTTGGAAATTTGCCCTGTAAGTACATAAGATTTATAAAATGTGCAATTGGTTTAATAATATTGTTTTGAGTAAGTTTAAGTATTTCTGTTTTTATACCATCCAAACCTGGCGAGGCACTATTTTTCAGACTGCCAATATAATTTGACACGTCTTTTTCAGAGATCGGATTTAAGAAAATTGTTTGATTTATTTGTTTATCTGGTACACGAGTAATGCATTGGTTTTTATTTTTATTTATTATGGTATTTGCCATTGTACTTCCGATACTTAAAAAATAAGTATTAAAATGATTGCAAATTTTTAGTGCATTAGTCTCAATTTCGTTATTTATTTGAATTTGATTGATAGAATTATTATTCTTTTTTGTATTTGTTGATTCGTTTATAATTTTCCAAACTATTTTTTGATCATTTTCGGCCTCCGTTATTTTATTTTTATAATATTCATTCTTTAGTTTGCCTAATTTGCTTTGTTACCGAATTTCTATATTTTTATATATTTCTTTTAAGTGCAAGTTATTTGGATCTTTTAAGTGTTTGTTTTTTTAAATTATCCCGAGTTTTTATTAAGTTTAAAATAGTATTATTTATCCACAATTTATTATTTTTACTTTATAAAATGAACAAACGTTCTTTTTGAAAAACTGGTCGCGCGGTCGAAAACTAAGAAATACACAATTTTACCCCAATTAGTGTTATACAGATCGAGGTTATATCAAAAATATGAAAAATACCCAAGCTATAAATACGTCACTACTTTTATTTTTTAAAAATAAAATAAAATTGTACAAGCCAATGTTGTGAAGAATTAAAATTTAAAGTTTAAGCAGTAAAAAAATGTGTTTCTCACTTTTATTACCTTACGACATATAGAGGCTTAAGCCGAGTTCAGCAACCACGCAAGAGTCCGGAAATATGCTCTTCCTAAGAGCTGCACATACCGTGTTTTTTCTTGTCAAAATAATTCTTTAATTTTTGTTTTAAGTAGAATTAAATATTAATTTATGCACTTTATCAAATAAAAAAAACATAAATATATGATCTCCACGATACTATGGTATCACATTGTCATGTATTTTTGATTGACTTTAACACACGCCCTCAGCGAATATTGAAAGCATAGAAATGAAATGAAATGAAAATGTTTTATTAGCAACAAGTGCTATAAATAAATACAAAATAAATAATAGTTCAAAAAACTAAAAAAACACGCTTTTATATGCAACCGAACTAAAAATTAGAAAATAATTTTTTCATTACAAAGAGTTTGTCACTTCAGAGTAAAAAGCGTGGGGTGCTTAATATATTAAATGCTATAATTATTCTATTTGCAAATATCTATGAGGGAAAAGTTATGAAAAATAGTAAAATGCACCCCATGCTTTTTACTCTGAAGTGACAAACTCTTTGTAATGAAAAATTATTTTCTAATTTTTAGTTCGCTTGCATATAAAAGCGTGTTTTTTAGTTTTTAAACTATTATTTATTTTTCATTTTTTAGTTCGATATATCAATTAGTTTTATAAAAATAAATGCTCAAGTTTATTCACTAAAAATTCCTTTGCCATTTTGTCAAGAGTAGTATTAGGATCTGTAAAGAAATTTATTTATCCTGGCGGTCCTAATCAGGATAACCGGATACTGTTTTTAAATTATTGCATTGTCATTGGTCCTTGATACGTGTGCAAAGTTTCAAAGAAATTGAATTGCTGGAAGTTGGTAAAAATTAGGCTCAAAGATTCCGTTACATAGATAGATAGATAGATAGATAGATAGTTACAACCCAAGCTAATAAAAGCGTGTTAAAAAAAAACAATTCTTAACTACTTAGAATACTTAACAATCAATAATTTTCTTTAATAAACTCTATACTTAATCTACGAAATTCGTTTACATTTAAAGCAGACCTGATATATAAAGGCAATTTATTATATTCAACTAAGCCACTATAAAATAATGAATTTTGTGTGCCACTTTTCTTGGCTATAGGAACATAAATATTTGTGGCTGTTCTAGTGTTATATTGATGAATTTCATTGACAAATTTTATTTTTACACATATAATCAGGTAACTTCCTATGAACTATTTTAAAAATAAACAACATATTTAACATAACTAATCTTTGGTTTACTGACATAAACTGTAATGTAGACAGCATTTGGGAAATTCTGGTATATCTGTCAACTCTTAATAATATACGCATTGCTCTATTTTTGTAGAATTTGCAACCTATCTTTTTCAGTCTGATTAATAAATGACACAACAGTAGGGCAGTACTCAAAATGCGGACTTATAATTGTTTTATATATAGTAATACGAGACCTTAATGACAAAGATTGACAAATTCTTCTGAAAAACCCTATTTTTTGTTAACTTTTTAATCATAAAATTAGCATGACTCTTAAAATTTAACCTACTGTCAATCACTACTCCTAAATATTTACATTCATGAACATATTGCAGTTCTTGATTGAATAATTTTAATTTGGCTACACCATCATTAGTTTTGTTATTTAAAATCATAACATTTGTTTTTTAACATTTACAAATAACTTATTCTTTAATAACCAATCTTCAACTTTTTTAATTCTCTGGACATTTTGTCAATTGCACTGTCAACATTTATATCACTTACAGAAATACATGTATCATCCGCAAACAAATTTAACATTGTAGTCTCATCAAAACAGTTGTCAATGTCATTAATATAAATGAGAAACAAAATTGGTCCCAATATTGTTCCCTGAGGAACCCCATGACAGACACTTCTCTTCTTAGAAACCACACCATCAACTCTTGTTTGCTGATATCTTCCCAAGAGATAATCTTCAAACCATTTGTATGCATTGCTACTAATTCCACATTTGACCAGTTTTTGTAATAAAATTTTTCTATCTACTGTCTCGAATGCCCTCTTTAAATCGAGAAAAACTGATACCACACTATGATCCTTGTCCACAAGTTCTTTCCACTTCGATATAACCAGCTGCAATGAACGTTTCACATGAATGTATATCTCGAAATCCACTCTGGTTTCCTATAAGGATACTGTTAATCTTTAAATGTTCCAAAAGCTGATCTTTAATATGCAAAAGGTGAGCGTCCGAAAAAAATATTCCTGGTCATGACCCAAAAGTACATTGCCAAGTGACGCTTCTAACCTACAGAAATACTGCATTTTGGAAATATAAATACGTATTGGAAATATGTAGATTTCCGTCCAATTGGAGAAATATTTTTTAAAATATAATTTCTTTGGCAACACTGTACTAAGGTAAATTAAAGGTAATAATAGACAAGATATTAACCAACACGCGTCAGTTTAACGATGATCCTAGTAAATATTAGGATACTTATCAGTTTAACAAGGTTTTCATAATTTTTGATGAGCCTATGTTTGTTTGGTGTTTATCACTGAAAATTAAAGGACCATGCGACCAATTAGCTTTAAAATTAGATAGTTACCTTTAGTAACAGATATTTTTACTCTTTCATTTAGTGTATCGTTCACAAATACCAATTTTTATGGGTTTAATTATTTTCATTATGATAAAATCGATAAATACGTACAGGTCATAGAATATTATGAGCTATAAATGATTTACATGTTTTTCGCTAATAATTGAAATAAAAAGTTTTTGTATTAGCAAAATTATTTAAACTCTCAAATACGTTTTTTTAAGATTTCTTTAACTAAAGATTATTTTGCTAAAAATCTTAATTACCATTTGCGTTTAATGCAAAACGACATTAATTTTATTCCATATGCAGTCATTTAATGTTTGATGTACTAAAATGCTTGTTACTTACTTAGTGATCAACTGAGACGATAGGACTACTTTTAGAAAAATATTTCATGTTTAAAATAAATTTAAAAAATACAATGAAATCACGAAAATACCTATGATTTTGTTTTATGTTTTAAAATGGTAATAATTAAAAATACCTACCTTTAAACCAAAGTCGGTCTATACAAGGTGTCCCGTATCGTTATGTTCAAATTTTGGGAACGTAAAGTACACTTCTTTTCAAGTAAAAAAAACGCAAAACTTGTATATCCATTTTTATTTTTTTTTTTTTTTTTTTTTTTTTTTTTTTTTGAGGTGGACATTTTGAAAATATTATCAATTGACCTTTTTTTAAATAAAATATTTTTTTATTTACTTTACGAACTTATTTTTAGTATTCTTTATTTACTTTTAGTATTATCTTCAAATAACATTCATGGGCGTGTAACTTTGAAATAAATAAAAATGGATATACAAGTCTTGCGTTTTTACTTGAAAGAAGTGTACTTTACGTTCCCAAAATTTGAACATAACGATACGGGACACCTTGTATAGGTCACGACATTCGGCTATATTGCTTGACGTGTTATGACGTCACATCTCCCATCTTTTCGGCCATGTTGTTCAGTGCCGGAGATATACAGTTTATTGTATTAGTAGAACAACCGTTTACACAACAGTTTTAATTGTTATTAAGTTGTAAATTCTTTTACTTTAAATAAAAACATTTGAAATTACATCTTTCAACAAATATCACTTCCAAAACAATGCAAAATCAAAGAGAATAGACAAGGATAGAGGATCAGTAGCCGTTTCGGAAAAGTGGCACAATTTGAAGAAAGGGTCTGTGGATAACAGGGCATGCGCATACGCACTCCCAATGTCAAAATCGGCGGTATATTCAAAAACATTGATTTATTGAGTAAATATACATAAAACATTAATAAAAAGTGTAAAAGTGTGGTTTATACTGAAATTTATTAATATTTTAATGACTAAATATTGGTAATTTAGTGCTAATGGTGTATTAAAATCTATTTGGTAGAAGACTATTTTTTTCTTAGATTGGAATAGGTTAATGTGGAAAAATGTATAGGTATAAATTTTAGGAAATGAGAACTGAAAATAAAAATCTAAATAGAATTATTTCTTGAAAACTAAACTTTTATTGCGAGATTACTTATTTAGCATAAAAATGGTACTAAATGTAAAAGAAGTGTATAATTTTAAGAAATATATGAAAATAGCATGCTCAAACTTACCAACCAAATAAATTTTAGATTTATGTTGATCCTATTTAGTTGAAAGGTATTATAGTCTATAAGTTAATATTACCTACTTATACTAAGAAAAGCGTAGTAGGATTTCAGTTTCCATAGGCCACTGTGCTTGGTCCATTTTATTCGATATCTACATACTTGTTTTTTAGGTATGAGGAAGCAGATAAGATTGTAGGTTTTAATTAACAATGAAAATTTAAGTTTCCACATTACTGGATACTTATTTTGAAATAAAATACTTTTGTAATAGAAGCTCAAAAATGCTCGTTATTGCAGAAAAAAATCCTAATCCTAAACATTTTTTTCCACAAATTTTCAATATTGACAAAAATAAGTGTACTTTCCTCTTAATATAAATTTATATTTTTAAGATCTTTCATATACCTACCACTGAAAACAATTAATATCAAATGGTTAAATTTTTTCGTAAAATTAATAGTAAGTTTGCCTTATGGTACGAACTTAAGTAGACACACTCTATATCTTGGTTTGTACCTTAACTGGGTCAGTTATTAAGTTTTTAAGTGTTTAGGCATTAGGCCTTTTATTTTTCGCTTTAGTATATTTTTATCACAATTAATACTTTTTAAACTGATCATTTGTCTGTCTTTTACAGTTCAAGCAAATTTTTAAATAGAGAGTGACGCACACAGAAATCCTCTATTGGTTCATTGTGCTTTTACCTTCAGCAAGATATTCATTAAATATATTTTACGGATGTATATAAAATATTAATGTATATAATGTTTTGTTACATACATAAATCCTATATAAAGTGTTAATTTGTTTTTATTCAAAAAAAAAAAAAAAACATACGTAAATAATTTAGAAAATAATTTATTAAAAAACCCATAAATCTCCACAAATTTTGTTTCAATAATTCATAAATATAACACAGGTCACACGTAAAATCAAACCGAATAAAACACAAAACAAATATACAGCTACAACAATCATAAAACATCAGCCATATTGAACATGTGAAAGTCAAGAGTTTTGACATTTATAACAGCCAATAGCAAGCCGGAAAAACAACCTCCCATGCGCATTGACGAGTAATCCCGCTGTGTTAAGTTAACCATCAAACCGGTGAAAGTTCGCAAGATATTTGGCTGATAGTATTGATTCAGACACAAAAATGTTGCGTAATGAAACAAAAAATTATAAATAAATCCATACTTTTAACCAAGCACGTCCGTTTTACCAACATTAAGCAAGAATAAAATAAAACTTTGACGAGCTCTTTTGGTCGCTGAACACAATCACCAGTCGCAGGTGTGTGCCAATTCCTTAATTGGTGGGGGTAAATCAACTGTTTCTCTCCCCTCTCCATTCTCTTTGTGCAAAAGTGAAATGCGCAAATGCTAGACGCCACTGGATTGATCTTCAGCTTAGATTTTTACCCAGTCTTGCCAACTTTTCTCCGAGAAGTGCCCCTTCCTTGCGTCCCCGACCTCGAACCGCCTAAAAGTTGAGGATATGTCGCAACCTTATAAATATAAACTAACCTTGCTTTAAACCATATTTTCCAAATTATTATTTGCTCTATTCTCATCAGTTGCATAAAAACTTTTAATACCCTTGTAAAAAAAATCGATAATCATTAAATTTCAACCACCAGTGCAACTAAACAAAACCACATTTTGCTCAAAAAGAAAAAATAAAGGTCGTATACTCTTGGAGAAAAACCATCTTATTATGTTTTTGAGGAAGTCAAGTCGAAATAGATATTTTCTCTTTGTAAATCATAGGTAATTTTACAAGCAAAAGTTTATATCAAGAATAACTATTTTTCCAAAAATATTTTTGTTCTCTTGTATACCCCATCGGTAGATAGTGTGTATGTTTTTCTGAAAAGTACAAATCTGGTGGATGGTATTTATTTGGGTACACGCCAAAAATTAAATTAATTAAGTAGAAAAAAACCAAAAAAATTTAAAGAAGTAAAAAGATAATTAAAAATCGACGTTTCGGTGGCAAATCTGCCAAGATAAATTGAATAAAAATAATAAAAATAAAAATTAACTATTATTAAGGTTTTAAAAATTTAAAATTTTTATCTTTTTAGTATATTCTAAAATCTTTGACATTAAAATGTAAACATATGTGTGTTTGGTTATAGTGTCTTAGTTGCTGATCCAAATACCACGTGTCCAAGATAAGGAGGGCCAGTATGGGCATCTTAGAAATGGTTAGGGATACGGAATCGCTTAAAAAGACCAAAGTTGATCTTTTATTTGCCTAGTAATATGCTGTTTAAAAATGTTTTAAAATTCCTAGTATATCCGAAAAAAAAACCAAAAACTAAAAATGTGTTTTATTTTTTTGCTAGTCTTATTTTAAATTGGATTTCAAAAGAAATTGCACTTTTGTATTGCCTCTTTTTCTGCTTTATCTAATGGTGGTATTTTATTTGAAATGCGATTTTTTTTTCGTTGGACCAATACAAATCAATAATGTATCACAGATTGGGTATTAATCCTAATACAGACCTGTATTTTAAGAAATTTTATGAAAATAATTAACTTTATATTTCAAGTTGATAAATAGCTTAAATAAATTAAGCAGAACTTAACAAAAGCCCCCTAACTTCAATCACTTATTTTTATTAAATACGGTCCTAAGATTAAAATATTGAAATTTAAAAGTCAATTTTATTTTAAATTTACATTATGCTTTAACCGTAGAACAGACCTGTATTTATTAGAATTTGTTAAAGATAGTAAGCTCCACGTTTTTAACTAAGTAGAAAAATATTGTTTTAAAAATGCCCAAATTATAAATGATCAAATGTTTTACTTATACAATAACAATTTTTATGTAAACACCAGCAACACATCTTTGGAAATTTTAGTTGTAATTAATCTAAAATATTAAAAAGCTTTAAAAACAAATATTTAAGTTGGGGATAGATAATTTGTTTTTCTTAACATTGGCGGTATGCTCATTAATTTGTGCATAATCATGCAAGAGCTTTTTAAGTTGTTTTGTATTTACGCAAATTAAGGATCTTACCATCATACCGTCAATATAAAAAACAAGATATCTTTAACCAACTTAATTATTTTAAGGCTTTTCTGACATTTTTAGATAAATTACAGTTAAAAAATATTAAAGATGTTGTGCTTGTTGTTAGCTTTACGAGCATCAATTGTAGCGGGGTGGCTATGTATGTTAAAAGCACAAGTCGATACATACACGACTCGATACAGCCTCACTGATGAGTTCCTGTAAGGCAGGCAGAAACCGGTCTGGGGAGAGAGTCGTGGTGGATAGCATAGAAAAGCAGGATGTTTTCTTTTAACTGTCTTTAAAGGGAGTAAAATACTTTGTATAATACACCAAGACAGTAGGGAATTTTTTCCTTGTGCTTTTAACATACATAGCCACCCCGCCACAATTGATGCTCGTATTTACTGAATGCGATTTCAGTAGTGGCTTCAGCGGCAGGATTTAATATCCTACCGCTGGACAATAAAACTTGTCTAATAAGTAGACGCTGATTTTCTTTGCTATTTACCACGACTCGATACAGCCTCACTGATGAGTTCCTGTAAGGCAGGCGAAACCGGTCTGGGGAGAGAGTCGTGGTGGATAGCATAGAAAGCAGGATGATTTCTTTTAACTGTCTTTAAAGGGAGTAAAATACTTTGTATAATACACCAAGACAGTAGGAAATTTTTCCTTGTGCTTTTATTGGTACTTCTTATCTTGGACACGTTGTAAATCCGGTTTCTGTCAGATTCCTTTTTTGTTCTTACCCAATGACGACTGAAATGCCACGCCACCATATGTGACTTAAAAATAGGAGTTTACTTATTACTATATATCCTGAAATACAATTTTACCCTACTACAGATTAATTATCAGGTTTAATATCTTTTTGGTTGCTAGGAGTTATTTCACAATTTTTATGATTTTTAGTGGTCGTATCCCGAAAAGCTTTCTTAAAGCACGTAATATAGACACCAAATAGAAAGTGGGCTTTAAATAATAAAGGCAATTTGAAATTTGAACTAAACATCTAGCATAATAAAGTGCTTAAAACAACAAAACTGCGGTTATTAATTTTATTTTTAGGTAAAATCACATTTTACGAATTTAAATTTTATTTTAAAGTTTGAACTCCCTAATTTAATTTGTTATGTATTTATTTTAAATATATTCATTATACCTATTAAGATTTATAGACAACATGATATATACTAACCAATAAATCTTTAAACTATGAAGATATATGACTAGGAACATAATAAAACAAAGCAAATTGTTCATATATTGACCCACCACGAATGATATACCGGATGACCTAAACATGTTTTTACTCAGGATTAGTCAGAAAAAAAAAATGTCATGGCAGTACATAAGTTTAAAAATTCAAATTGTATACTTTACAACCAGAATTTTCAATCACGTCTGGATTTTAAATTATAAAAAGTGTAACTTGTTTTTCTTTATTACATACTTCCGTGATATTAAGCTGGTTTTACACTTAACCATTATTGAACATATCTAACGCACTAAGGTTAGTGTTTAAAATTGTAGTAGGCCTAATTTTTTAAACCTTTTTAAAAACACCACTGATCTCGATGGATTGCCAATGTTATAACCTGCGCGAAACAAAAGTTACATTTCATGGGCGAAAAACCGGTTTGTGGACAAGCCAGTTGAGGGTAAACGCAACTGGCGCCAAACAAACTATCCGCATTATCGGAAAGCATTTGTCGACGGCGTCCTGGTTTTCTGTTCGAAGTACGTAGCTAATGAGCGTCACGTCAGACCGCGGACGAAAGGTACGGGGTGCCGGTGTTTGTATTTTGCCACGGCTTTTAGGAGCGCATGTTCGTCCACCCATTCATTTGTTTACTGCGCGAGATCGTAAAAATCCGAAAAATGCTTCTTGCCACTGTGGATCTAGATGTCAACAAGTTTGTGTTAACTTAAAGATTCAAGGAGGACCAGGAATTCAAATCAGTGTGTGAGATGCCTTCAGACAAAATGGTACCAAGCTACTGGCTAAACAAAGGTTTTCAAACTTTAATACCAGACAGAAAGGACTGGGTGGCAGGGCCTCCCATTAAAGCCGACCTAATCTGGTATACAGACGGCTCCAAAACAGACCAAGGAGTTGGAGCAGGTATATATGGGGACAAACCAAGGACGAAAATAAACTTGGGTCTCGGACAATACCCTACTGTGTTCCAGGCCGAAATTGTAGCCATAGAACAATGTGCTAGGGAAATCATCAGAAGGAGCTATGAGGATATAACCATAGTAATCTATTCGGGCAGCCAGGCAGCCATCAGGGCACTCAGTTCATGAAAAATCAGCTCCAAGCTGGTGCGGGACTGCGTAATTGCCCTGGAAGAGGTGGGCGCGTCCAACAAGCTAACCATTGCCTGGGTACCAGGACACGAAGGCAATGAAGAAGCTGATAAATTGGCAAAGGAGGGGCTGGCAGGACAATGGTAGGTCCCGAGCCCTACTGTGGTATTCCATCATGCCAGGTAAGGTCATCCATTAGATCATGGATTATGAGGGAATCACAAGACTGGTGGATGAGAACACCAGGACAGCGTCAGGCGAAAGTGTTCATTAAGGCTTACTCGCCAGAATTTACAAAAGACCTTCTGAATTATAACCGGAAGGCAGTAAGAATAATAGTGGGTCAACTGATAGGTCATTGCAGACTGAATAAACACCTGGAAACTATGAGCCTGGCAGAAGAAAACCTATGTAGGTTCTGCCAGGAGGAGGAAGAAACCGCAGAATACGTATGGTGCTACTGCGAAGCCCTTTGTCGTCTGCGGTTTGCAAGGCTGGGTGAAGAAAAACCTAAAGCGGCAAAATATACCAAGGGGCCAGTTTCAAGCTTGTGGAGTCTGATTAAACAGACCGGCTTGGATAGCGTGCTCTAACCTATGGACGGAGGACACACAATAAACCTGAGCAGGTTGCAGTGCTAGAGGATATGCAATCCACCTCCTAATCTAATCTAATCTAATCTAATCTAACTTAAAAAAATAAATGGAAAAAATATAGGAGCGCCACTGATTCTACGTAAAAGTCCCTAAAACTTTACAACTTACATCTTATTCCAAACCCCAAAACAAGAAAGGTTTAAGTGTCTAAACAAATTAATAAAATTTGATAAACACTCTGTATTTCCAAATCGAATAAACTGGTGCAACCACCGGCTAATTTTTGTTTTCATTAAAGTAAAAGCTTACGGTTTAAAGTTGTTATAATTTGATTATTAAAAAAACAACCAAATCAGGTAACTTTAATTCATACCAAGTTACAAAATTGCTTAAAGTTACCACAATCCGTACCCTAAGTTATGTTTTCTAGAAAAAATATAAAGCCACATACACCTTTTTACCTACAAAAATAAAACATTTTTTTTAGATGTAAACTACTGTTTTATTTTTAACAAAACACATTTTGTCAGATGACCCTTGTCTTTTTAAAGAAACTGTCATTTTTTTTAATGTAAAAAGTGAGACATGAGACCAGGGTTAAAAAAAAAAAAAATTTTTTGGAGTTTAGATTTTTTAAAGTGTTTCTTTTAAGTTCAATAGCATCCATAAGTTTTGATTGTGCTCCCATGTCTCTGGCTTTGGATAAAATAATTTTAAAATCCCGGTTGAGCACCTATACGCAAATTACACTTTTACAATATTGCTAACCTATTAAATATATATTTTAATACCTTTTTAAAAAAGTAATTAATATTTTTTAATTAGTTCTGGTGTTCCGGTTAGCTTACAGAAACAGTATTCTGCCTTTTACACATAAGCTGACAACCTATGGTAAAAGGTCTGGCCACAAAAAACCGCACCAGGGCCGCACTGAAGCCCGGATTCACAATGATAGAGGAAAGTAGGGCAAATTAACTCAGGAAAATTAAAAAGTAATTTTAATGTCCTCAAAAATATAAAAAGTATTTTATCAAGCTGAGTCTATGTTTTATTCACCTCTGTTCCCGTTTATCCAAACATTGAGTGTAGTATATGTAAAGGTCTGGCCCCACATAAGCGCACCGATTCCGCACAAGACCTGTACCGTAGCACCTCCGTATCTCGGTGCGTTTGTACGTCGCGTTGTACAGTTTAAAACATGCCCAGCCAATAAAATAATACTTGATCGGATAGCGCAGATGTTCTCCGAACCCAGCTTTGAGTTTATCGGGCGTGACCTTTTATTTTAGTTTATTACGTATTAAAATGAAAAGTTAGCGGTTTAAGGTTAATTATTGTAAACAAACAATACAAGAAAAGTAATATAATTGAAATTAAAAATGTAAAATGAATTTTATTGTTACATCTTGAAAATAATATGTAAATAAAACTTATAAATACATTGTAATTTTGTTTATTATTATGCGGTGTTATTAAGCCGGTATTTACAATGGTACATTTCAAAACCGAGACACGGCCGTGCTAGGGTGCGGTTATGTGTGGCCAACCTTAAAACTGTGATATTTTAAATTTATACGACTAAAGGTTTTAACTGCAACACCCTGTACTTCTACAAAATTCTTTATTATTGACTTGGCTAAGGCGTATGCTTTTAAAAGCTATCAATAAATCATTTGCATTTACATAACGATTCACGACAGGCAAATATGTTTCTAATTCTTGATAATCGATCCAGTTGTAGGGTTATTAATAATATATGTTCATCGATGATGTTTATATTTTAAATTAATTAATTATGCCTGCCACGTTAAGTAGTAAAGCTGCCATAATAAAAAGTTTTTTCTTTTAATTTAAAATATATTAAAGCTTTATGAATTAACAAACCTAACACTTGTTAATATATTATAATAATATTAACATTTAACTAAAATGCAAAAAACAAAATGTGAATTTATTCATGAAAAATTTTCAGGCAGCTTTTGCTCATTTTGTAATAATTTGTTTTAATTTTATTTATTGGTTTCTGGGACTAAATAAATAAGTTTGGACAAACCAAGGTTAGTTTATATTTATGAGGTTGCGACATATCCTCAACTTTTAGGCGGTTTGAGGTCGGGGACGCAAGGAAGGGCACTCCACGGAGAAAAGTTGGTCAGACTCTGTAAAATCAAAGCTGATGATCAGTCCAGTGGCGTCTAGAATTTGCGCATTTCTTTTTGCATTGTTTTGGTAGTGATATTTGTTGAAAGATGTGATTCCAAATGTTTTTTATTTAAAGTAAAAGAATTTACAACTTAATAATAATTAAAAACTGTTGTATACAGGGTTGTTCTACTAATACAATAAACTGTATATCTCCGGCACTGACCAACATGGCCGAAAAATGGGGGATGTGACGTCATAACACGTCAAAGCAATATGGCCGAATGTCGTGACCTTATATAGACCGACTTTGGGGCATAATACCAATTGGAGCAAAACTTTGCACTTATTAGTTTTGGACCATGCGACCAGTTTTCCCAAAAATTTGTTTTAGAATTCAATAAAATTTTTGGTCCATTTGTTCCAGGGGCGGTCATATCGGCTTTCTGAGCGGGAGGCCAAAGGCCAAGGAAAAGTGTGTACGGTGTCAAAAAACCAAAAGTTTGGCGCCCCTAGAAAGAAATACAATTTTAAAGGAGGTTCAAATTTTTCAAAGAGCAAAAAAAGGTCCTCGCACCTGCTTTTATTGTTTTTCTTTCATTCTTCATTCTTTGATTTGAAAAATTACAAAAATCTTCTTCTCACGTATATAAAAAAATGGTCCTCACAATTCAATTTCCTCATCACCCTTACCCCTCAGACCAGCCGTGGGGGAGCCATAACACCATTAAATGCACATATTTTTTATTAGATATGTATGAAATATAAAGGATGCGGGATCAAAGAGGGGTCCATGGCCTCTATGCCCCTCCCTTTATGACCGCCACTGATTTGTTCTCGTGTAACACATTTCCTGGGACACACTATATGAGATAAAATAATCTAATAGCGCGTTTAAACTAAACATTCAATAAAACAAAACTAACCAATTTCATACTCTAAATTTTTCGTAAAAAATAAAATATTCAGAATCCATAAACGCAGGCACACGTTGAAGTCAATGTCAAAATCTTGCATAAAAAATAAATGAGAAGTCCTAGTGATATAGGCTTTTATTTAAATTAAGGGCCATGCTACGCAATAAAAAGAAAAACGGGAACATAGAAGGAACACATAATAATATTCCTCTAAAGCCTTAATCAGAAAATAAAAGTGGAAAATCTCGGAAGTTAATACAGCGCGCCATAAAGTTTATTTGATGATAGCGGGGCTTCCATAACCCAACGAAAATGCATCCTAAAGACTTCTATTTGAATTTCTCGGCTACGCCATTTTATTACGAGTTCCACTTTATATTTAAATTTGAGCAATTCAATATTCAAGCAATTTCATTTCTGGCTCTCGACAAACACGTAAGAGAGAAGTCTTATGAGGGGCGTATCAAAAGATTTAGCACGTTCTTATTTGGAAAAAAGGCCGTGGAAATTTCTTAGTTACGTGAAAATATATTTCGGAGCACATTTTTGAATGTATATTACCGGATTTTTATTTAAAAGAGGTGAATTTCAATTTATGCAGGGTATAAGAGGTTTGACTGATGATCTAAATAAGCCTCTTTACCTAAAAGGCATTTAAAAGGAAGTACCTAAAATATTTTATTTATGGGTAGCCTGAATGAAAAGAAAAAAAAATGTTTTCTTTAGTTCGCACCATATGGAAAACTTTTTTATTATTAATTATATGAAAAAAATAGTTATTCCTTATCAAAAGTTCTGTGGTCTAAAACCCAAAATGTACCCATCAGATATTAATTTTTTTGCAGTGATATACGAGGTATGTTAAAAGTTATATATTTTGCTGAGAAGAAAAGTACCTTTATCTTTCATACATATTATTAGAATTTTTTATGAAGAAAAGATGTTTAGGATTTAAAATAACAAGAAAGCTTAAAACTGTCAAGACTCTTTGTTCGACCTCCGAACAGTACGGACGTCGTGTAGAAAATTACAGAATTTTTCCCAGGCTGGCAGTTAGAGGTGCCGTACGGGTATTTTTACCTTCGGGGATCGAGTAAAGATTCACGCTAAATTGACGGCATCCTTCTTTAGGAGCTAAACTCTGTGAGCAAAGATTCCTATAAGCTGATGGTATCCTAGTTGGTAGTGAACACGAGGTGTTTCTTAAATGGCGGGAAATGGATGGGCGTGCCACGTGAACTGTCAGTAGTGACAGTGAAGGTTTTACGTAATATCAGTAGCAGTTTTTGGTTTGACAGATGTCAATGTATGCATTGCATCTATTTAGAGAATTATTTGTTTTACTTTTTGGAATTTCTGGGAGCTACGAGCTCGATTATCCAAATTTTCCACCGACAAAACCCTGCAAAGCATAGCCCGGAGGGCGGAGAGCTGACGAATTAAACCTAAAGGGACCAGAGCCAAAAACAAAAAAAAATAATAGAATAGAAGAGTAAAACTGTCAAAACAGGAAAAAACGACAGAGACATGTTGTATTTAATTATTTGAGATTAACTAGTGCATATGTGCTAACAACAATATGCCGTTAGAAAAGTTTTAAAATTTTGACTACTTTCAGAGATATCTAAAGCCGCGTCCAGACTTGCAACAATTCGCCGTGCCGCACCACGCCGCATACCGAACCATATAGCGCAGACGTCGACGTGTACGGAATTCACGTCGTTTCAAGGGCTTGGCGAATGATTCGCCGGTGATTTAGAACTTCACGTCAAAAACTAACAGTACTTGTCTGAATTTAAAATGTTATGAGGAATGTAAGATATCATGTCACCTTATTAAAAATCATAAATACAGTGGGTCCAGGGGTAGACTTTACTATACATGTAAAAATTTATATTTTTAATATTGCGAAAAAAATTATTCTTTATAAAATATTTTGCTTTGTCTGAAATGCTAAAAGCTATAATAAAAATTGTCGTAGGTTATACAGGGTGATTTAAAATCTCGAAAATATTACCTTAAAAAATTTAAAAAATCAGGAAAACATATACTTGAGACTACCTAATTAAAAAGCGTAAAAAGTATTTTAAAAGGGTATAATTTTTTTTTGTGCTATTGGTTACGAGTTCTTGAGAAAATTAAAGGTAATAAAACTACAAAAATATATATTTTTTGCGGTAAAAAAATGACCCTTTTCAAAAAGATTAAAAAGTAAAAAATGTTTTTGGAGAATAAAAAAAAAAATAGGCGTGAAAAAGTAACAAAACTTTTAATTTTCTGTGAAATAAATCGTAACTTTTTGTGTTATTACTTGCATACACTTTAACTTTACTTGATTTTGTAAGCATACAAAAAGAAAAAACAATTATTTATAAAAGAAACATTTATTTAATATAGCAATATAAAAAAAAAAACATTTTTTTATTTATTTTTTATGCTTTTCAATTGGGCATTTTTAAAAACATTTTTTTTTCATTTTTTTAAATAATATTTTCGAGATTTTCAAGCACCCTGTATGCATAGGGCAATTTTTATTAAAGCTTTTAGCATTTGAGACGAACCAAAAAATTTTATAAAAAGAAAAATCTTTTTAAAATATTAACAATAAAAAAAATACAGGTATAGTAAAGTCCATCCGTGGACACATGTATGTAATTAATTTTTTACTTTTTTTTTAGCCACCCAGTATATTTTTTGAAAATTTTTAATATAGCTTCAAGCATTTCAAATAAAACACAAATTGTTATAAAAAATAACTTTTAAAAAAACTAAAATAAAAAAAAATACAAACAAAATAATATTTGGCTTTTTTTTATTTCGGAGAGAAGCCAAATTTAATAATATTTGATTTCAACTCCTAAAAAACAAATAAAATATAAAATAAAAAAAAGTACAGTTATAGTCCATCCGTGAACACACTGTATTATTCATATTGAACCTTATGCCATTTTATTTGATTTCTTTACAATATATTAAAAACTTTTGCGCACGTGTACACATACAGAGGGGAAGACCAAGTGCGATGCGGAAGTGAAGTCTCTAATCTTAAGTTTCCGGTCGATTAGCGGTATACACTATCCGCCATATTGGAGTTTGATTTAAGAACACTCATTTAATTCCAACAAAGACGTTCAACTGTTCTATTATCTTTTTGACACCAGCTTTATCATGTTGGCTATGACTCGGTGGTAATTTTCGCCAATATCGTATGTCAAGTTATTGTACAGTCAAGTGAAAAGCACCAATAACTTTTTACTTGCATTTAAGGTAATAATGTTTTTTTCTTAATAAGTTAAACATCATACTATTGTATATTATGCCAACTGGGTTAGTAAAAGAACTGCAACTCTTAAATATCCTTATAAGCGCTAATGGAAATTCAAATTAAGGAGCACAGTGTTGCAATTCGGTCAAACAGGTGATAAAAATGGGTATCTAGATTCAATTTGGCAACAAATATTTACATAAATTACCTGATTAGTCATTAAATTTCACAAAAAATATTAGGCATCATTGTCTGACAAACTAAATAACACAAAGCAGGATAATAGTCAGTGTTTCGAGATAGTTTATATATAGCCATAAAGCGTAAGTTCTTCGTTATTTGGACTTAAACTGCAGATAAACCAAAACTGACTTCGCACGTTTTGTTTCATTGCTGAATTTTTAACGAAATCCATGATGGCAACCACTTAAACGCTTAACACTAGTTGTAGACTAAGTAGTTTCTTATTTTTTATTACATTCATCCCATAAATCATAAAAATTCTTAAAAAATAGAATATTAACTGCAACAACAGAAAGCAAAACTTAATTATGAAATGTCATTATGTTCTAAATTTGTAACTGCAACTTTGCCAAGTCGCTTAATTTTCGTTTTCAAAAGCTACATTTACCAAATTTAGTAGCTGGAAGGTATCGGGCTTGAATAATTTAATGCTAATGTTGGCATCGTTGCCAGATTTCCTTCTTTTGTGCTACACGTATCTTTTCGTTTTTTTTTTATGGAATGCCCCAATAAATTGCACAGGCCTAATTTATTAGATCCATAAATTTTTAAAATTAAATTTTTACTACATGTCAAGATATGACAACACCAACACCACATTTTAGTTAAAAATTCAGATGCGCTAAAATATCTCTCTCAAACCGCTTAAGCTGCGTTTACAAATATATACTGATACTGTCGCTGTTGCCATATTTTACAATTGTAGTTGTAGTTGTAATATCATTGGTAACCTAAATGAAATGCCCTATTTATTTTAATTGCAATAAAAGGAGCGTTTTCAGCGTTAGTAAGATTCCAAATTTTCAAAAGTCAGTCTTTACCAGCTACTGAGATAAGACAACACCGTAATTTTATTAAAATGTGGCAACAATGCTGATATCACTAATCAATTAGGCATGCCGACAAACCCCTATAAATACCTAATATTGTAAACACAGCTTTAGCGGTTTTAAAGATATTTTGGCGCTAAATTACTTTTTGCTGAAAGTCTTGTGTATCATAGCTCGGCAACTAATATAGACAGAGGTTTAAAAACTTAGAGACTTACTGAATTTTATTTGCCTAATTTAATACATATAAGGGCAACAAAAATAAATAGGGCATTTATTTTAAAAAACTGAAAAAAAAACGTGTAGCTCAAAACACTTATCTGGCAACACCGCGAATATCACTTTTCTTGTTTTAACTAAAATAAAAATCTAATTAGTTGGTAACTTTGTTTTTAAAGGTTTTTGATTAAACCGGATCCTAAAACATTTTACAATATTTTTTTTTGATCTTATGCCAAGCAACCTGACTACTTATTAATTTTAATATTTAATATTGTTTTTTCTAACCGGCACACGGTGGGGCCTCTATGTTAAAAACCACCTAAAAATTGCAATTTTTATCGAAATTTAAAAATTCTTAAAGTGGGATGATTTTTTGTATTAAGTTATATTTTTTTAAATTACCCAATATTTAATTTTTTTTAAATATCTCTTTACATCTTTACACTTTTTTGTTATAGATTATATATGGGGTTTAATCTTTATACTTGGGAGATATTGTAGTTTCCTTTGAAAAAATATCAAATTCAGGACTTTTTAAAAGGGTACTATTTTCCCATTTTTAAATATTTTTTAAGTTACCTTGGCAATAAGCTAATAGCTAATATTTATACTACTTATTATAAAAACATATTTTAAATATACAGGGTGTTAAGCAAACAATTTTAAAAAATAAACTTCCAATACTTTCTTATTTTAAATAGAACACGCTGTTTTTTTTTTTATCATTGCTTCAAGCCTTTTAATACCTATACATTTTCTTTAGGTTGTAGGATACCTAAGTCAAGTAGTTTTTGCATTTTTTTTTAAGAAAATATTTATTTTAAATAGGTCATCCTGTATAGTCAAGTAAAAATTTTAAAAATTAAGCTTTGTACCATTCTTTAGTATGACAAAACGAATGTCCCACTTTAAAATTTTTTATATTCCGATGAAAATTGCGGTTTTCAGTTAGCTTTGAACCACATAACTTCTACAGTGAGGATATTAAAGGAGTTTTCCCCACTTTATCTTTTTAAATAAAACAAAATATCAAGATCGGGTAAAATTTGAGTAAAAGTGTGTCACTCAAACTACCTCCTTGGTATAATAATATGTTATGGTTGGTATTAAAAAGTGAACTGTATATTTTTATTTTAAATGTTGAATTTATTTTTTATTACAAAATTACAATTGACGTCTCTAATTACTTGACATATTATTATTATTTTTTAACTTTCATGGAAACAAGCTGGTCGTCGGCTGGTCATATTTTCTACAGCTACTTCTCCATTTGGTGGATTCGGGTTTTAACATAATAATTTCAGTCACGTTGCTTTGTGCCAAGGGGGCATTAGCAACTATTTTTTCAAATTGAAAGGGAAATCATGTAACACGTTTTAAAGGCGCTTTTATTCTCTACTTAACGCCACTTTGTTTTTGAAAATCGGCCCAGCCGTTTTAGACTTAGGACCATTTAAAATTTGTCTTCAATACCGTACAAACAGTGAGCTTTTAATAAAATTGGCTTGTAAGTCTAAAAAGGCTGGGTCGATTTTTGGAGCTAAGTAGGAAATCCAAGGGCCTTTTAAAACAAGGTGCTACATGACCCCTCTTTCAATTTGAAAAAAAAGTTGCTAAGTGCCACCTTGGCACTAGGCCACATGATCTCGATACCTTGTCCTATTCAAAATATAAATTAAGGGAACTCTTTAATATCCCCACTGTATAGCTCCATTGTGCGGCGGGTATGTCAATCAGCAAATTTTTAATCTCGAGTTTTAGTTTACTAATAGAGGCAATTTTTTTTTAATTGAATGAATACTGTCACTACACACAAAAGGTGAAAAGCGACAATTTATATTTTTATACTGGGAAAGCCGTATACTTAATATTGCCTTTCTGCATTTTTACTAAACGTTAAAAGCCAAAAGAAAATTCAAATCGTTTTAAAAATTAAAAAAAGAAACCAGCATTATAATGTTTTATAGGATACATGGGCGCCGCGCCGGCAGGATGACTTCCAGGGGGGAAATTAAGGAAAATTAAAGTCTTAAAGTCGAAACAAATTTTGAATAGCAAAAAAAGAGGTTCTTCCACAAAACACCGTCTGTATCTATCCTTTTTTCTTTCCTTCGCTCCTTTCCCAAAAGTCAGGATGGTGCAAAACATCTTAAAATGCCTACAATCAATACTTTTTTGCCAAAACTTACTACTTTTAATATATTTTTAAAGCCAGCGGGTGCAAGTGCACCCCCTTGCACCCTCCGGCGCCTATAATAGAATATATTGTACTTCAGGTAAAAATAAAATAATCATAAATCAGCAAAATAATATAAGTTCCCAAAAACTTCCCCGGTAAAACACCAATAAATAAAAGTTTATGTATTCTGTGAGAGCTTCCAAGTTAAACGGTAAATTTTTGTACTTAAACTAAAATCTTCCCTAAAAAGTATCATAACCATCAAAATATAATAATTCCTTTTCCCCTTCGCTTGTAGCCATGGCAACGCGGTGCTGGAGCGAACGATTGTTATTATTCGCTCCCCCATGATGTTATGGAGGCTTTTTATACCTGCAATATTGATTAAGCCTCTTTATTGGATGTGCTTTTACTTTATTTTTTTCTAACTTTTTAATTTTTTAGAAATATTTAAAAATACTTATAATAAAATAAAATGAAGTGTAGTTATAATTAAAACAGGAATATAGTAATAGTAATGAGTAATGATGCCATGTGGAATATGGATTGTTAGCCCAAAAGCTGACACAACGTTAAGTCTTATGCAAGGTACTAAGCTACAATGGGCTCTTCGCCAAAATTTTACAATGGTAAAGAACTATTTTAAATAATAGTTAAATACGTCACTAACCCGGGTAAGTTAAAATTTTAACAAAATTGTCTCTAGTGTTTAATTATAATAATTTTTAAAATTGATTAAAATTTATTCCACAATTTGCGAGTTCAATCAACTTTATATTGTTGCCAGCGCTTATGTGAAAAGCATCACGTTAAATAAAAATGCGAACAATCATCAATTTTAGGCGAAGAACCAATTCTAAAACGGTATTTACCAATCGGTTATGTTGACGTTTAAACAATGTATTATATACGTCAAAGTTTTCACCCATTATTATTGGTGTTATACCTAATTGGTTGAACGCCCAAAATTGATTAAAGAAGCAAGCAATAGAGAAGGGATGTCGTAGCTTGTATCTCTTGTGACGTAGGCACACTCCAACTACGTCACCGAACTATGCGGCGTCTTAACAAAACAAAACAAAAAACAGTAGATATGAGGATGGTAGAGAAAGGACTACCGAAAGAAAATTTAAAGAAAAATCTCGGGGAGGAAAAGTGTCTTTTTTCTCCCTCATACGGGGAAGGAAAAGTCTATTTTTGATTAGGTTTAAAACAATTTTTTTAATAAATTAAATTACCGACAAAAAAGCCGTAATTTTTTTCTTTATATACCATTAAGCTAATACCTATTTAACCTGAATATAATAAAATTTACAAAAACCAAAAACATTATGTTAGAAGGAAGAAAAAAAATTAAGGATTTATTTTTTTTTAAACAATATTCCACTTGCCACAATTAAAGAAGTTTACACCAATTACACAAAATATTAATTTTTAAATATTTGACACGTTATGTGTTATTAACAATTCACCAAATTACAGATTCCTACAATACATCTGAAGATCAGCACTGCCAAAGAATACCAATCCATAGAACCCCACAAGTGAGATTTCAGCGTACCCTAAAAAATTTAGTACCTACCGCGACCAACAGATGGCGAAAGTAGTACGATGTCGCTTTGCTAATACGATTACCATCAGAAATTGATAGCAGTCGCTGACGAGCAGTCGGCCCGATCAGTTAGAGTGAGGATATACGCAAAATTTAATAAAAATAAAATCCCCGATAAATGGACCCAGTATCCATAAGATTATTAAATTTATTATTTCAGAATAGGATATATCGATGCGTTTTTACAAAACATCGTAAGCGACATTCGTCAATTTTACGGGAAACGATTTTTTCTTCCCATCGCGTTATTTTTAAAGAAAAACCGAGATCTGAATGTTTTTATTTTAGATTTCTTCTTAATTTGAATTACAAAACAAACATATTTAACATTTAATGTCAAAATTTTCAGAATCTCCTAAAGAAAGCTAAAAATTTTAAAATTCTAAACCTAAATAATAGTTAATTTTTAAATTTTTATTTAATTTATCTTGACAACGGTTGCAGACTTGCCACCAAAACGTCGATTTTTAGTTCTCTATTTATTTGCTTTATTTTTTTTTGGTACTAATAATTTATTTTTTGGCGTGTACCCAAATAACTACCATTAATTAAATGAACCGCCGAACCAATATAGAACATATCTTCATCTGAAATAAAGCCAATGAAAAAAAAGCGTTTCCCGTAAAACTGACGAATTCGCTTTCGATGTTTTGTCAACAACCCATCGATATATCCTATTCTGAAATCATAAATTTAATAATCTTATGGATACTATCATTTATCGGGGATTTTATTTTTATTAAATTTTGCGTATATCCTCCACTCTAATCGTATTAGCAAAGCGACATCGTACTACTTTCGCCATCTGTTGGTCGCGGTAGGTACTAAAAATTTTTAGGGTACGCTGAAATCTCACTTGTGGTTTCTATGGATTGGTATTCTTTGGCACTGCCAAGAAGGCAGGATAATAAGAAAATTGTCTCTTGTAATACCACTGGTGCTAAATTTATTTCCCAGAATAATTCAAGCACGTGTGGTATTCGGTAAGAACATTTCAGACCAAGTTTGTGTTAAATAATATTCTTTTTAATTAATATTTGTAACTTTGACACGAGCTTTAAAATTTTACTATAAAATAAGTATTTTCCATTTTGCCAATTGTAGTTTCAAATATTTAATAATTTTAGACCTTATCATTGTTTATTTTTTTATATTATATATACCTTATATTACTACAATTGGTAAAAATAGTTTATTTTAATTTTTTAGACCCATACCTTGCTTTCGTTTGCTCTTTACTTTGTCTAGTACTTCAGTCTTATGATATTATTTTACTAACTGTAGTTGTATAAAATTGTCATTTAGGCCTTACATTATTTTATATTATGATATGTCTAAAATACTACAACTGGTACAAAATAACATTTTCTTTAATTATGTATGTGAATGACAGACATGACGTTAAAACAAATTTAATGATTATGTCAAAAAATTTTCGTATATAATAATCATAAGAGAGAAAATTTTGCCGGCAAAATATTTCGATTGTATGAAGAGTTGTTGCCTTGGCAATTTCATGAATGACATTTTCAATAATAACACGAGGCGAAGGCGAGTGGTATTAAATAAATGTCATGAACGAAATTACCAAGAAGCAACAAACTTAAATAAAACAAGAGAAATTGTGTGTTTATCTTTAAAAGTTTAAAAGCTTTAGAAACTAAATAAACAAATTTTACTGTTATTAACCATAGGGTAAAGCTATTCAACTTTGCGAAAAATAATACACTGATAAAACGCTGCTAAAATTCAATTTCAAGCAACAAACAAGTCATTTGTTCTGCTAATGAGTCTGATTTGAAATTTATTTGCCGACTTGGCGAAAATTTCCAAGTAGTACCACGTCTCAGGCCCAGAGTGCTTAATAGCACATTGTCTACTGAAGAACGATCTTTGGTCTGCCCTGTTGGGCGGTAGTGCCGCCTCTTCGTTATGGCCTGAGTGACACTGCCACCTCGCACCGTCTTGTTAGTGCAGCGTGCAAGCCGAACCACTTTACATTGAATGAAGATATCGGAATAATAAGCCAAATGGACACGGCTGTACCAGTTATTTATCACGGTCGTTTTTTTACCTATTTGGAATAAGAGCTGCCATGTTGCTAACTAGAACATTTTATGGGCCTATTTTAGTTGTATGCGAACGGGAAATTGTAACTTCTTAAATGCATTTATATGTATTGTTAGTTTTTAGTTTTCCATTGATAATGCAGTTTAGTACTTTGTCGACTTTTTAACATCGCTCGAGTAACTTTTTTTATTGTTGCTTATGTTTTACATTATCGTATTACTTATATCTTAAAATAACTTTAGGCAAATAATTTTATTGAAAAACTTGGAGGTAATGTTGATATCCGACTTTCCAAAATTTAAAAATATCACTTTTTGACTTTTATATTTGACCTACGAGATAAAAATCTTTTTTCCTAATAAGTGTGAAACATCTACTTTTTCTACCTGAGACTGCCTAGCTCGGTTAATTCAGTGCGAAAGAAATTCAGAGACGTTAAGAACAATTGATTTTTTACAAGCGTAAAGTAAACAAAAATATAGAATAGTCAATTTTTTTCCTACAATCTAATTTTTTTGGAAACCTATTAATTTTATAATTACCTACATAAGGGCTGTTTTAAATTTTATTACGATTTAATGAAAAGGTCACATATTAGCTGTAATTAAAAGTACCACATCATATTTTTATTATTTTTTTATTTTTGGACAGGCCACAAAGGGTAAAAGCCCAAATACTAACGCACCGTGGGTGTCTTAAGCGAAGTAAGAGGGAGTTTGTTAACGCGGGACTTAAATACTAATAATAATTTGGGGGGAAGGAAAGACCTCCGCGGGCAGCAGGTTCCACATTCTAGAAACTCTAGGGATAAAAAGAACGAACAAAGTGGGAAGTTCGGGGCCTGTCCAATTGGACTGTATAGGGATGCATACGCGCGGCACCGCGAGTTTTTCTGTTGAGAACCGTGAATGGAGGAACTATACTGGACAATTCTTCAGAGCAGAAGCCATAAAAGTACCTATAAAAAAGCGATAAATCCCCCACAGCCCGACGATGGGTAAGAGAGGGAAGCCTTTCTGTAAGTGTAGGATCATTAATGAGACGATAATCGCTCTTCTTTGAATGGAATCAAGAATTCTTAGGGTTGTGGGGAACGCCATGCCCCAGATATGAGAACAATATTCCTACGGAGGATTTGAGACACACACAAAGTGTATAAATTAGAAGGGGAAAAATACTTTTGGCTCGAAAGAGGAAACCAAGCCATTTTGAAGCTGCCGTGGCTATAGATACAATGTGTTTATGCCAGTTAAGGTAACTTTCAAATGTGACGCCCACAAGATTAAAGGTGTCTTTGCTCTGTAAAACTTGGCCGATCATAAGTAGAGGATGAGTATTTGATGACTCTTTTGTGACAAGGAACATGATTGTGTTTTGGATGCATTAAAATGGACGAGAATTTTGGCGCCCCAATCCAATACTAAGTTAAGATCCTGCGAAAGAGATATCTGCATCGCTCTTCGTTTGTTTTCCAAATCAGGTTTAGTGATGGGTTTAGGAACCTGAAAACTGGAGTGAAGGGTACTATCGTCGGCGAAACTATGAATGGAATTAGTTCTGGACCAGAGAAGGTCGTTTATGTGAAGAAGAAACAATGTTGGTGCCAGAACCGAGCCCTGAGGCACTCCAGCATTAACTTGGTGAAAGCTTGAAGAATGGCCGTCCACAATAACTGATATACGTCGATCAGATAGATAACTAGAGAGCCAAGAACAGAGTTTAGTTGAAAGACCATAGGAGAAAGGTTTATAAAGAAGTGCGGCATGCCAGACTTGGTCAAAAGCTTTGGATATATCAAGAGCAACGATCTGGGATTTACTTAGAAACTCAAGAGACTTATTCCAGCAGTGAGATACGAAGGAAAGAAGATCTGCTGTAGATCTTTTGTGGCGAAATCCATATACGACTGGTTTAACGTTATATACTTTTTGGTTGCACCAAAGACAATTGTAGTTTTACTATAGACCCAAAACCATGATAAATTTTTGGTCATCAGCTTGGACGCTCGCTTCGTGAAATTTATGAAGCGGGTATCCATCGAGTACACATGTAAACAGTACGTATAATTTGCCGCTTCATAAATTCAGCCAAGCCAGCGTCCAAACTGATGTTCAAAAATTTAGCATTGTTCTGGGAGTCTATAGTGAAACTATAATTGTCTTTGGTTGCACTAAACATCTTTAACGAAAAAATGAAAGGTTGCTCAGCGCCATTCTTAGAGGGAATGCATTTTTTTGAAGAAAGTATAGAAGAGTTTCCCTACTGGTTTATTAAGATTGTATATACAGTGTAGCACAAGAAAGTTGTAAATTTTTAGAAAAGTTTAAAGTAGTGTAGGTAGCACCCTCTAGTTAATACATAAAAACCATTATCAAATCTAAATAGTTCATGTTAAAAGCCCCTTAAATACTAAGTTTAATTACATTATTCAAAACGTATCAAAAATTGTCTAAATATTTTTTTTCACTTTTACACCGCTTATGTTGTGTAAAGGAGAAAAATAAGTTTTTTTTAAATATAATTTATTATTATTAGTTTAAGAAAAATCCAATTTTTATTTTCAATTGAACGCGGTTATTAATTTTACCAGAAACCACAGTGAGCTGGTAGGATTGCTTTATAAAGAGTCAGTACAGCGCAATTCTTTACTGAAAATTCCACACCACTGTTTTTTGACCAATCAAATGTGTAATTTTGGTTGCATTACCATGACAACACAAGTATTAATCGGACATTTTTTCTCCTGCCTGGGGTACCCTGGAGCGAATTATGTGGAAATTTTTGACATAATCATTGAATTTGTTTTTAACGTCATGTCTGTCATTCACATACATAATTAAAGAAAATGTAATTTTGTACCAGTTGTGGTATTTCAGACATAACATAATATAAAATAATGTAAGGTTTTAAGACCCTTAATGCCAATTTTATACAACTACAGTTAGTAAAATAATATCATAAGACTGAAGTACTAGACAAAAGTAAAGAGCAAACGAAAGCAAGGTATGGATCTAAAAAATTAAACTATTTTTACCAAGTGTAGTAGTATAAGGAATATATAATATAAAAGAATAAACAATGATAAGCTTTAGAATAACATATATTTGCAACTACAATTGGTAAAATGAAAAATATTTATTTTATAGTAAAATTTTAAAGCTCGTGTCAAAGTTACAAACATTAAATTTAAAAGAATATTATTTAAAACAAACTTGGTGTGAAATTTTCTTACCGAATACCACACGTGCTTAAATTATTCCGGGAATTTTTTCTCGGCCACGAATATTTTAAGAAAATTCTAATCATTTCAAAATATTCGTGGCCTTAAAAAATTTCCGGAAATAAATTTAGCACTAGTGGTATTACAAGTGAAAATTTAATAATGCAACTTTAGTTTTTGTTACTAGTCTGAATTTTCAAAACCCAAACAACCTTTTTGCACGTGATCCGCCCGCCACTGAAATAATTGAAACAGCTACTGATAAGAAAATGCAATAAATAGTACGTGAGGTAGGAAATAACATTTTCCAGGTTTTCCCAGTGTTTGTTGTGTATTAAAATGTAAATTTCATTCATTTTCCTACATAAATCTACCTTGAAATATAACCTTTGAAGTAGATGGGATTGATTTATGTTTTATTTTCAGGATAAAATATCATTGGATGGAAAGTTATTATTTATATTGCTATATTAAGCGTGTGTATATTGTTGCTCATATATCATTTTATGGCACTTTATAAACTGCAATATAGTTAAGTTCCTTTAATTATAAATCTTAAATAGCTTTGAAAACCAATCTTTACTTTAAAAAATAAAAATATTTTTTTAAGAAAAATAGAAAAGATACCGGGGTCTAGTTAAAAATATATACCGGGTGATGCATCGCCGGGCGGGACATAGGAAATCCCATGTAATTTTTAATGGGGTCAATTATTGGCTCCCCTAATTATTTTAGAGAAAAATTATTTTGAAGTTTATTCAAGAGCATGCATATCTACGTCCATGGTGAAAACTTAAGATTTTTCGGTTAACCCGTTTTGCTAGTTAGATGCTAATATATTTTTAAAAATTGTTACATTATTATCGCCTCATATTTATGAACATGTCATTTTGAAATTTAGTGCTTTATTATTATTAAAAAATCGTACAGTAAAAAGATTAAAGTTGTATTTATACAAACAAATTAAGTTAAGTTAAACTAAACTAGAGTAACAAATTTTAAGAATTTATGACATTTATAATATTTACATGCTTCAAAAATTATTAATATTATTACATAATTAATATGTTGGAAATAAACTTAAGATTTAAGGGAATTTTCAAATATCCCTCCATTGACTGCTAGACAATAACCCAGACGTTCATAAAATTGTCTTCTTACATTGGCTAACTGGTAAATTGAAATTTTATTAGAAATAATTTTTAACTCATCTAGATTAGAGTAATTTTCATCCTTGTATATCATGCTTTTTAAATGGCCCCAGAGGAAGAAGTCATTTGGCGAAATATCAGGAGACCTGGCTGGCCAATTTATGGTGTGATGTAGGCCAATACCATTTCCATTAAAAAATGTGCCGGGCAGCCATCCATTTGGTATCAAATTTCCTGATTTTCCCTGGATACATCATTTAAAGCGGGTAAAATAAGTTCTTCGAGTAGTTCCAAATAAAATTATGCATTCAAATTTTGATTAAGAAAAAAATGGTCCAATAATATGTTGTCCGAAAATCCCCGCCCAAATATTTACTTTCTGTGGATATTGCGTCCTCGTTTCGACAAATCTGTGTTGGTTTTCTTTGATCCAGTATCGGTAATTTTGATGATTGGGTTCATTGTTTAACGTACATGTGCACTCATCAGTAAAACAAATATTTCTCTCTACGGGTTAACCGAAAAATCTAAAGTTTTTACCATGGACGTAGATTTGCATGCTCTTCAATAAACTTTTATAGAATTTTTTTCTAAAATAATTAGGGAAGCCAATAATTGACCCCATTAAAAATTACATGGGATTTCCTATGTCCCTGCCCGGCGATGCATCACCCGGTATGCCTTTTCCGCACTTGACTGCTTAACCGAACTCTTTCGCCACGAGTCGTTCCGGTCAACTGCAGTGTGCGTGCGGAAAAGTGGCATTCTTCAGCACTAGTTAGGAAATATACTATTATGCAAATTATTATTTTTAGCCAAAGTGATGCCATAATATGTTGATATTATTAAAAACTCGCATATGCAGAAAAAACGTTTACCTAAAAACCGACCAAAGTATGAAAAACAGAGTTATTATACCCTTTGAATCGTCCAATATCTTTTTAAATTATTTTTTAAAACCAAGTTATTTTATTTGCTTAAAACTTAGGCTTTATTAACCAAGATTATTTAATGTACAATAGACGCACCCTCAAATAAGGGTATAAAACAAACCGGTGGCGTTTGTAACATTATATCAGCGGGTAGTAAGTGGCATTTGCCCTTATTCGAAGGGGTATGTTTAAAAGGGAGGAAGCCCTTAATCGTTTTTTTCATTTAAAGTTAACCGCCGTGTTTGCTTTTCAATTATGCTAGAGTGTTACTGCAGTTAGAGGATTTTGTTTAAGTTTGTTAGATAAACATAATTTAGTAATTTTAAATGTGAAAAAGTTATGTTTACTTATGGATTAAATGGCCCGCAGATTTTTAGTTAAGATATGTTTTTCTTTATAAATTAAACTTTTACTGGGACCTCTTTTTAATTCATAAATATAGTATAAATTCAAGTCAACCAAAAGGTGAAGACATTAAAAATAAATACAGGGTGGCCATTTGAAAACAAAACAGAGCCTATTTTGGGCACACCAGGTCATTTTAAGGAAAATTCTCAGACCCGTCAATTTTTGATTTTAGGGGAAACATTTTTTTCGTCACTTTCACTCCCTGAATTGCAACCCTATTGCAGGGGTAAGACTTACCCGCAAAATCTTAAATGGAAAGAGGGGTCAAGTAATACCTTATTTTAAAGGTCTCTTGACCCTGATCATAACTGCCAAGTTTGAAGTCCCTGCGATTATTTTCGGTGATACGACAACTTGTTAAAATTTTCATTTGAAAACGAAACAGAGCTAATTTTGGCCACACCAGGTCATTTAAAAAAGAACGCTCGGACCCGTCAATTTTGATTTTGGGAGAAAACATTTTTTGACACTTTCGTCCCCTGCATCGCAACCCTATTGCAGAGGTAAGACTTACCCGCAAAATCTTAAATGGAAAGAGGGGTCGAGTAATACCTTATTTTAAAGGTCTCTTGACCCTGATTATAACTGCCAAGTTTGAAGTCCTGCGATTATTTTCGGTGATACGACAACTTGTTAAAATTTCCATTTGAAAACGAAACAGAGCTAATTTTGGCACACCAGGTCATTTAAAAAAGAACGCTCGGACCCGTCAATTTTTGATTTTGGGAGAAAACATTTTTTGACACTTTCGTCCCCTGCATCGCAACCCTATTGCAGAGGTAAGACTTACCACCAAAATCTTAAATGGAAAGAGTGGTCAAATTTGGCAGTTGTAATCAGGGTAAAGAGACCTTTAAAATAAGGTATTACCCGACCCCTTATTCCATTTAAGATTTTGGGGGTAGGTCTTACCCCCCCAAAGGGTTACAATTCATGGGGTAAGAGTAACAAAAAAATGTTTCCTCCTTAAATCAGAAAATGACGGGTCCGAGCGTTCCTTTTAAATGACCTGTAGTGCCCAAAATTAGTTCTGTTCCGTTTTCAAATGAAAATTTTGGCAAGCTGTCGTTATCACCGAAAATAATAGCAGATACTATAAAACTTGGTAGTTGTAATCAGGGTTAAGAGACCTTTAAAATAAGGTATCACTTGCCCCTCTTTCTAACTAAAATTTTGGGGGTAAGTCTTACCCCTGCTATAGAGTTGCGATTCAGGGGTGAAAGTGACAAAAAAATGTTTCCTCCCAAAATAAAAAATTGACGGGTTTGAGCATTTTGCCTTAAATGACCTGGTGTGCCCAAAATTAGCTCTGTTTCCTTTTAAATGGCCACCCTGTATAGCTTCGCCTTTAAATCTAATATATGTACATATATTAAAACGCATACATAATATGTAAACTATACTAATCTTTATTATTATAATACAGAAAAAAATATTAAATATTTAACCCATTCCGGCTATAACCGAAAATATTTTCCCTACGCTTATTTTATTCTATGCTTCCAAAATTTACTAATAAATTTTGTTGAACCAAATCAACAATACATGACAACGTGATACCATCATGGGCGTAGCCAAGTACCGGCAGGGGGCAGCTGCACCCCTTATCCATGAACAAAATTATTAATAATATTGTAGATGGTAAAGTTGCTGCTCACAAAATTATTTGGTCAAGGTGTAAAGAGTCAGCAACAAATTATAAACCGAAAGTAAAGAAATATTAGAAATCGGTAAACTCACAAAAACCGCTTACGCCATCTAAATGTCTGATTTTTCTAGGTAAAAGTTACTCTAAAAATTTGTTGCTGCTCACAAAATTATTTTTCAGGGAGTAGAGAGGCAGAAACAAATTATAAACCAAAAGTCAAGAAAGATTAGAAATCGGTTAACTCACAAAAACCACGCCAGCTTTACATTCGATTTTTCTAGGTAAAAATACATTTTAAAATTTGTTGCTGCCCACAAAATTGTTCGTTAGGGTGTGGAAAGTCAGCAACAAATTATAGACAAATAGTCAAGAAAGATTCATTCGATTTTTTTAGGTAAAAGTTAATCTAAAAATTTGTTGCTGCTCACAAAATTATTTATCAGGGTGTAGAGAGTCAGCAACAAATTATAAACCAAAAGTCAAGAAAGATTAGAAATCAGTTAACTCACAAAAACCGCTCACGCCAGCTTTACACTCTATTTTTCTAGGTAAAAGTTAATCTTAAAATTTGTTGCTGCTCACGAAATTGTTAGTAAGGGTGTAGAGAGTCAGCAACAAATTATAAACTAACAGTAAAGAAAGATTAGAAATCGGTTAACTTACAAAGACCGCTCACGCCGGCTTTACACTCGATTTTTCTAGGTAAAAGTTAATCTAAAAATTTGTTGCTGCTCACGAAATCATTTGTAAAGGTGTGAAGAGTCAGCAACAAATTATAAACCGAAAGTAAAGAAAGATTAGAATTCGGTTAACTCACAAAAACCGCTTACGCCAGCTTTACACTCGATTTTTCTAGGTAAAAGTTAATCAAAAAATTTGTTGCTGCTCACAAAATTGTTCGTCAGGGTGTAGAGAGTCAGCAACAAATTATTAACCGAAAGTCAAGAAAGATTTAAATCGGTTAACTTACAAAAACCGCTCACACCAGATTTACACTCGATTTTTCTAGGTAAAAGTTAATCTAAAAATTTGTTGCTGCTTACGAAATTGTTTATTAAGGTGTAAAGAGTCAGTAACAAATTATTAACTAAAAGTAAAGAAAAATTAGAAATCGGTTAACTTACAAAAACCGCTCACGACAGCTTTACACTCGATTTTTCTAGGTAAAAGTTATTCTAAAAATTTAATGCTGCTCACGTAATTGTTTGTTAAGGTGTAAAGAGTCAGCAACAAATTATAAACCGAAAGTAAAGAATTATTAGAAGTCGGTAAACTCACAAAAACCGCTTACGCCATCTAAATGTCTGATTTCTCTAGGTAAAACTTACTCTAAAAATTTGTTGCTGCTCGCAAAATTATTTGTCAGGGTGTAGAGAGTCAGAAACAAATTATAAACCAAAAGTGATGAAAGATTAGAAATCGGTTAACTCACAAAAACCGCTCACGCCAGCTTTACATTCGGTTTTTCTAGGTAAAAGTTAATCTAAAAATTTGTTGTTGCTTACGAAATTGTTTGTATTGGTGTAAAGAGTCAGCAACAAATTATAAACCGAAAGTAAAGAAAGATTAGAAATCGGTAAACTTACAAAAACCGCTCACGCCAGCTTGATTTCCGATTATTCTAGGTAAAATTAGTTTAAAAATTTGTTGCTGCTGACAAAATTGTTCATCAGGGTGTAGAGAGTCAGCAACAAATTTTAAACAAGAAGTAAAGAAAGATTAGAATTGGGTTAACTCACAAAAACCGCTCAAGCCAGCTTTACACTCGATTTTTCTACTATTTTATTTATTAAACTAAAAAAGTTATTTGTTATACAAAAGAAAAAGTTCTAGATTTTAGCTCAAGGTTGTATTGTCTCCCGACGCGAACCGAGAGTTAAAATGTAGGACAAAAAAACAATTGGAAATTTAATTTTGGTTTTACTTAGTTAATATTTAAAAACAACTTATTTTGTTTACAATAATTAAAAATAAATCTTAAAAATACAAGTCAAAAGTTACGTTCTTACGTTTTTAGTAGTAAAACGTGAAAATCAGTTTAATATACCGTGCAAAAGTTTTACTGGACTATTCAAAGAATATGGCTTTAGAAAATCTCTTACTTTAACTATAAATCAATTTTATCCGTGTGATTTTAGTGGATACTCTAAACAAACGTAAATTTACTTATAAAACAGATAAAATATTATTTATTGATTTATACAGTTTTGATGTCCACCCTAGACTTACCATTTAAATTTTGTTTCAACCGGGGTTTTGTTTAACTGTTTCTAAATGCAAGACGTTAAAAATCCAGGCAGGATACTTTGACCATTTCGATATTCTTTATGGTTATGGTTAATGTGGAAATAAAAAAGAGTGAATTTATACAGGGTATTACAGAATGTTGTTAGGAACATTTAAGGGTTAAAGGTGACAAAGTTTTACTATTACAAGTAAGCCGTGCTCGTTGCTGCACTGATGAGATCGGCAGAAACGGTCACCGTTTGTAGATGAGTTTTGACGTAAAGATAATAGTGTTGGTAAGTATATAAATAACCGCGATATTTTACCGGTGATGGAAAATCACTGGCGCTATCGGTGATTTACTTTTTGCAAATACGGTGATCAGTGATCGAAGCGAATACTGCAATCGGCATCGACACGATACGCATTGGGTGATCGCTGATCACCGATAAGAGCTGCATAAATAATATATTCGTATTCGTTGCCAGACAACTAGCTGTTTTTATATTTCCATTTTTAGTTAAATATTTATGTATATTCAAGTCACTGTAGTGATTAAAATCACTGTTTAAAATCAAGGTGATTTAGAAATCACTGTCGCCGTTTCACCAGTTACCGAAAAATCACCGTATTTCCCAACGCTAAAAGATAACTCAAATTCAACCTTTGTCACAGTGCGGCGGATAACCTGCGCAGAGTACCGATGATGACAACCCAATTTTCGAGTAAATAAACGTTAAGTGACCACAACTAAGCTACCACTTTGGTAATATTTTGTTCCTACGACCACATATGAAAATAGTAAATAGCACACTGTTTTCATGCATAGAAAATGCCTTATATCACACTAGTGTTGCAAAGTATAATATAAAGCTGTCATCGCTGTCATTGTTATTTAAAATAAATTTGGAGTTATCAGGCTGTTAATGGGATTTACATTGAAAAAGCCATGCAATATTTTTTTATGAGGCCCTTTTTTAATTCTTAAATAATAAAAAGCGACTATGTAGGTGATTTTTGATATAAAAATATTGTTAAACAGTATAATATATCGCAGTAAGGAAAAGTATATATCACCCTAGTGATGCAAAGTTTTCAATTGTTTTCTTATTTTTTCCGTGAAGACAAACAACTTTTATTGTTTTTTTGGTAAATAACTTGTGGTCGTAGGAAAAATAGTGTACATTACTTGTGTGAAAATCACTTTCTTACACGCGTGGGTTTGTCGCACTCGGCTAACACCTCGTGCAACAATATTCCCACTCGTGTGAAATAAGTCATTTTCCACCCTTGTAATGTAATATACTATTATTACTTCCAACCGATCGAGAGAAGTCAGATGCTGTATCATAAAACTGCACACTATACTATATAGTAACACCTAGAAATTTAAAATATTATATACCGGGTGACAACGAAATTACTATCCAGCAATTTATTTTCTTCGGTGCAGCCGTACGGTTTTTAAATTTATGGACAATATATTGTATTATCGAATGCCAATTTAAGATATAATAGCATCTGTGTATTACTTCCGAAAGTGATACAAACTTTGATATTTTAAGTAGAACACCCTGAATATTTTTTGAATTTGAATTCTACAGGTCATTCCTGATATAAAATCTTTAATCTATTCATAACCTAATTCTTTTGGTTTTGGAGAAAATGGGGTTTGAAAATGACCAAACCACAGCACATTATACAGTTTTGTGGAAAAACAAATGAACATTGCAAAATTTTAAAAGTTTTTTAAAAGACTCTACCCTTAGAGACCATTATAATACTACTTCCTGTTTAACCGGAAGTGCTGTAAAATTTAACCTTCCAAGTATGATAACCCTGATAATTTTAATAGAACACCCTGTATATTTCCTTATATTTAAATTCTTTAAGCTATTCTTGATATAAAACCTATAATGTCCCCATAACCCAACTTTTTAGTTTTGGAAAGAACTGAGTTTAAAAGGTTTGTACGACCTCACAATAGACAGTTTCATTAATATTTTGTCGTCGTCTGGACCTTTTCAAACGCCGTTTTCTCTAAAACTGAAAAAGATAGGGGATGGGTATATTATAGGTTTTATATCAGAAATAGCTTAAAGAATGTAAATCTTAGAAAATATACAGGGAGTTCCATTAAAATTATCAGGGTTATCATACTTGGAAGGTTAATTACAGCACTTCCAGTTAAACAGGAAGTAATATTATAATGGTCTTTATGGGTAGAGTCTTTTAAAAAATAGTTATTTATTAGATAAGTGAGTTATATTACATATAAGTCACGCAAGAAAAGTTTAACTCTCGAGCCCGAAGGGCGAGAGAGGTAATTTTCTTAAGTGACTTAAATGTAATAACTCACGTGTCTAATACAAAATTTTATCCAACACTTTCGTATAAATCGTTTTTAATATCGAAAATAATTTGAAAACGTCATCCATTATTTGTTACTTGTCATTGTCAACACCAGCAACAAAATTTTGTATTGTCTATAATTCACTAGTGAGCTAAAGGGTACTTTAGCTCACTAGTGACTTATAGTTACACTTTATATCCTCAAAATCTGATCAATTATGTAGATATTATATGTAAGTGTTGGATAAACTATTTTAAGCATTTTAAATTTTTGCGATGTTCATTTGTTTTCCCATAAAACTGCATAATGTGCTGTCGTTTGGACATTTTGAAACGCTATTTTCTCCAAAACCAAAGAAGTTAGGTTATGAATATATTACAGATTTAATATTAGGAATGACATGTAAAATTCAAATTCTAAAAAATATATAGGAGTGTTCCATTTAAAATATCACATTTTATATCAGAATGTCCTGTTGGGGTCTTTTGTGATCTTAGCAGGGCATTCGATTGTGTAAATCACAATATACTGCTTAAAAAGCTTGAAGACTATGGCATAAGAGGCCTCGCGTTAAACTGGATATCAACTTTTTTAAAAAATAGACAACAGTTTGTGTCGATAAATCAAGTAATAGACTCTAATAGAATGGTCTCAAATTCAGGCACAATAAATATAAATATAGGAGTACCACAAGGGTCCATATTGGGGCCAATCCTTTACATTTTATATACAAACGACATAACCTCGGTCTTGGATAAGGAATGCGTCTCAGCACTTTATGCTGATGATGCGTCCATTGTTTTTAGCGGGAAGACTGATGAGATATTGCAGTCGAACTGCGGGAGGAACTTAAGTTGGCCTTCTTTCGTGGTTTAGTGAAAATTCTTTATTCCTGAATATTTCAAAAACGAACTATATGCGCTTTCATACAAGACAAAATATGAATGACTTAAAAATAAATGTTCAGATTGATAATCGGGATATAAATAGAGTACACAATATAAAATTTTTAGGGGTTACAATTGAAGATACTTTAAATTGGAGGCAACACTGTGAAGCTCTTTGTTCTAAATTGAACACGCAATGTTTCCTCATTCGTAATTTGAAAGAAGTTCTAACGAGGAATCAACTTTTATCGGTGTATTATGCCCAAGTGGCCTCTCGCTTAAACTATGGGATTTGTTTCTGGGGAGCATGTCCGGTTGCCTCTCAGGTATTCACTCAGCAGAAGAGGATCGTGCGTTGCCTTGCCGGAGTAAATCGCTTTCATTCTATGCAGAAGGCTATTTGTAGAATTCAATATTCTTACGTTGGCTTCTGTTCTTATCTATGAACTTTGCTTAAATGTTTTTAAAAATAAATCTTCGTTTATTGTAAATGGTGACATACATACATTTAATACTAGAAATAAAAATAATTTTAGATTGCCGTTTATATCGACTAGATTGTGGCAAAAACTCTCCATATACCTTAGGTTTAAAGATTTTTAATAATCTTCCCAATTTGTTAAAACAAGATAAAAATCTTAGAAGCTTTAAAAAGTCACTACGTCTTTATTTATTAAATAAGTGTTTTTATACTTTAGAGGAGTTTTTTAATGAAGGTCATTAATATGACTGAATAATATTTTGGTATAATATTTTGTATAATTATTTGTTATTGCATTTTTACCATACATACATGACGTTTTCCATACATTTTGTAAATGTCTTAAGGAAATAAAAGTATTTTATTTTATTTTTTATTTTATTATCACTTCTGGTTAAACCGGAAGTAATACATAAATGCTATTATTTTTAAAATTGGCATCCGATAATACAATATAACGTCAATAAATTTGAAAACTATATAGTTGCACTAAAGAAGATAACTTGCTAGATAGCCATGTCAATGTCGCTTGGTATACTGATTTTTATATTTTTAGATGTAAAAAACTGTTCTTAAATTTTTTAAATCATTTTGTAATACCCTGTATAATTTCTTTGGCAAGATATATGAATTTGCAAATTTATTTAGTGAGCTGTGTAACTTTTGTAATTGGTTTTGCAGGGGCGGTTCACGACGTGGAAATGAATTTCCTTGGTTGGCACAAAAGTCCGCGTCTGCAGACATAATTTAGATTTGATATTAAAGACGTAATAACAAGGAATACAGCAATAAAGAACCGCCGGTTAGAATATGAAATTGTCGCCCGTGCCTTGCGAACTTTAATTTCTTTCGCTATAATTCAGACACATTAAAATATCTGCCGACATTTTTACGACGCGAAAGAATTATTGGACTAAATTACATTTCACATTTGAAATATTTAAATTTGAATTGCTGAATTATATTCTTTTCAGGAAGATTCGCAATTTTAGATACTCTAATGGAAAATTTTGCCTTACTTAGTCGTTTTATATTTTAATTTTTAAATTAAATGATAGTCCTTAAAAATAAAGTTTTACCGTGAAATAATTTTTATATATGAGAAGAGTTAATACGCTACCTTTTAAAATTAATTTTAAGTTTGGTTTTGGACCTTGGTTTTGATTGTTGAAACTAAATCATAGCCAACTGGATCCATTTGCCAGATACAAAGATTTTTAAACTTTATCAATTTCTCTAATAACTTGTAACTTGCTTGATATCAGAGATAGAAAAAATGTAAATAGAAAAGTTTTGGGAATTTTTACGTAGAATTCAGCGGCTTACCTATATTTTGTCCATTGTTTTTGTTTTAAAGGTATAACATCCAGTTAGTATCTTTTAAAAGGAATACCCTGTATATTTTATCATAAGGTAACAGGTCTTCATAAAAGCTGTAAAAGAATCATTTAATATATTTATTTTTTTAATAGTTTCGAAGATATGGCCATAATATGGATATTTTTAATGATACACCTTGCACAGGGTGTTTTATTTTCGATGGTTTTACGTTATTTTATATTTTAACCGCCGATTAGAATATGAAATTGTCGCCCGTGCCTTGCGAACTTTAATTTCTTTCGCTATAATTCAGACACATTAAAATATCTGCCGACATTTTTACGACGCGAAAGAATTATTGGACTAAATTACATTTCACATTTGAAATATTTAAATTTGAATTGCTGAATTATATTCTTTTCAGGAAGATTCGCAATTTTAGATACTCTAATGGAAAATTTTGCTTTACTTGGTCGTTTTATATTTTAATTTTTAAATTAAATGATAGTCTCTTAAAAATAAAGTTTTACTGTGAAATAATTTTTATATATGAGAAGAGTTAATATGCTACCTTTTAAAATTAATTTTAACTTTGGTTTGGACCTTGGTTTTAATTGTTGAAACTAAATCATGGCTAACTTAATCCATTTTCCAGATACAAAGTGTTTTTCAATCTTTGTCAATTTCGCTAAGAACTTGTAACTTGCTTGATATCAGACATAGAAAAAAATGTGAATAGAAGAGTTTTCGGGATTTTCACGTAGAATTAAGTGGCGTACCTATATTTTTCCATTAACTTTTTTAAGTTAAAATACAAAGTTAGGATCTTTTAAATAGAACACCCTGTATATTTTATCATTAGGTAAAAGGTCATTTTAAAAGTTGTAATAATATCTGCCGACATTTTTACGACGCGAAGGAATTATTGGACTAAATTACATTTCACATTTGAAATATTTAAATTTGAATTGCTGAATTATATTTTTTCAGGAAGATTCGCAATTTTAGATACTCTAATGGAAAATTTTGCTTTACTTAGTCGTTTTTATATTTTAATTTTTAAATTAAATGATAGTCTCTTAAAAATAAAGTTTTACTGTGAAATAATTTTTATATTTAAGAAGAGTTAATATGCTACCTTTTAAAATTAATTTTTAAGTTTGGTTTGGACCTTGTTTTTGATTGTTGAAACTAAATCATGGCTAACTTGACCCATTTTTCAGATACAAAGTGTTTTTCCAACTTTGACTACGTTTATATCGAATAGTTGAAGCTAGCTTGAGTTAAACCGGCTTTTAAAAGTGGCTTGAAAAAGCGATATAAACGCGTTTGAAAGTGACTCAAGTCAAGCCTAAAAATAAGTAGAGTTGACTTCACTGAAGCCGATTAGAAACGCGATATAAATGATCGTATAAACGATTCACGCGGGTTTAATAACTGCCTAACTTTAGATGAATGCTTCATCAAACGTCATCAGTGTCAATTTCATATATGATATTAACATTTTTATACAAAATTTGAGTGAAAAAAACAGGTAGAAAAACTTTAAAAACACGCTCACACCAACAACAGCACACAAAACGGGACAAATTAAAAAGTGAGGTTTGTTTTTCATTTGAAGTCTACTATGTGAAGTTGGATTCAAAACTGCTGCATGCGTACGACGATGGCTTGAAATGTGCTTGACCTCGATTTTCAATCAACTTTCAAGCCACCGAAATAAACACGAAGTTAGGATCTTTTAAATAGAACACCCTGTATATTTTATCATTAGGTAAAAGGTCATTTTAAAAGTTGTAATAATATCTGCCGACATTTTTACGACGCGAAGGAATTATTGGACTAAATTACATTTCACATTTGAAATATTTAAATTTGAATTGCTGAATTATATTTTTTCAGGAAGATTCGCAATTTTAGATACTCTAATGGAAAATTTTGCTTTACTTAGTCGTTTTATATTTTAATTTTTAAATTAAATGATAGTCCTTAAAAATAAAGTTTTACTGTGAAATAATTTTTATATTTAAGAAGAGTTAATATGCTACCTTTTAAAATTAATTTTTAAGTTTGGTTTGGACCTTGTTTTTGATTGTTGAAACTAAATCATGGCTAACTTGACCCATTTTTCAGATACAAAGTGTTTTTCCAACTTTGACTACGTTTATATCGAATAGTTGAAGCTAGCTTGAGTTAAACCGGCTTTTAAAAGTGGCTTGAAAAAGCGATATAAACGCGTTTGAAAGTGACTCAAGTCAAGCCTAAAAATAAGTAGAGTTGACTTCACTGAAGCCGATTAGAAACGCGATATAAATGATCGTATAAACGATTCACGCGGGTTTAATAACTGCCTAACTTTAGATGAATGCTTCATCAAACGTCATCAGTGTCAATTTCATATATGATATTAACATTTTTATACAAAATTTGAGTGAAAAAAACAGGTAGAAAAACTTTAAAAACACGCTCACACCAACAACAGCACACAAAACAGGACAAATTAAAAAGTGAGGTTTGTTTTTCATTTGAAGTCTACTATGTGAAGTTGGATTCAAAACTGCTGCATGCGTACGACGATGGCTTGAAATGTGCTTGACCTCGATTTTCAATCAACTTTCAAGCCACCGAAATAAACACGTAAACTTGGAACTTGTTTCAAAGCCGCTTTGTTTTAAAGCCAGCTTGAACTATTCGATATAAACGTAGTATTTGTCAATTTCGCTAAGAACTTGTAACTTGCTTGATATCAGAGATAAAAAAATGTGAATAAAAGATAAATGGGGATTCTCACGTAGAATTCAGTGGAGTACCTATATTTTTTCCATTGTTTTGGTTTTTGAAGGTATAACACCCACTTAGGATCTTTTAAAAGGAATACCCTGTATATTTTATCATAAGGTAACAGGTCTTCATAAAAGCTGTAAAAGAATCATTTAATATATTTATTTTTTAGTAGTTTCGAAGGTATAGTCATAATATGGATTTTTTTAATGATACATCCTGCACAGGGTGTTTTAATTTCGATGGTTTTACGTTATTTCATATTCTAACCGCCGATTAGAATATGAAATTGTCGCCCGTGCCTTGCGAACTTTAATTTCTTTTGCTATAATTCAAACAAATTAAAATATATGCCTATATTTTTATGACGCGAAAGAATTATTGGACTAAATTACATTTCACATTTGAAATATTTAAATTTGAATTGCTGAAATATATTCTTTTCAGGAAGATTCGCAATTTAACATACTCTAATGGAAAATTTTGCTTTACTTAGTCGTTTAATATTTTAATTTTTAAATTAAATTTATAGTCCTTAAAAATAAAGTTCCCCTGTGAAATAATTTTTATACAGACTGTCCACAGATGGGGTTGCAAGAAAGAAGTCAAAAACTTAAGATACACAATCTTTTTATATCTGGTAAACAATTTTTGATTTACCTAAACTAAGGAAAACATAAAAATTTCACACACATTCTCACAGTCAGTGGCATATCTTTTTTTGTTTTTCTAATCGATTAGGTGGCTACTGGAGAACTGGAAATTTATAAGGTCGTTATAGCTATTTATGTATCAAGGGCGTTACTAGGACTATAATGCCCTGAAGGTCGAAAATAGCCCGAGGGCTAGGATTTCAACCTCGGGCCAGAGGCCCTCGGGCTATTTCGACCTTCAGGGCATTATAGTCCAGTAAAGCCCGTGGTGCATACAATGCTTTATGTTTTACCCAAAAAGAGTTTTCAATAACTAATTACAATATTTATTCGCAATATAAAAATAGGTTGCACCTGTACCTGTATACGTAAGTAGATATTGACTGGTGTTAAGTTTGACTTCGATGTTTCTATCAGTTAGTCAGTTGGCATTTTTATTTAACGATTTGCTCAAAGTGGAAGAAATTCCACAAAATATAAGAGAAAAGGCCATAAAAGCGACCGAAAATCTTCAAATGTATGATCGGGAGTATGGCATATTTGGTATTTGGAAAGATGCGAACGCAATTCTTCAAATAACCGAAACCGTTTTAATGGCATTTTTTCAGGAACTGGTAAGTTATTGATTTTATTTTAATACATATGTTTAACAAAATTTATTATTTTTAGTCGGAAAAATACAGTCTGAACTCTCTCTGGACCAAGTATTCCACCCTAAGGTCTACGTTGATGGTCTATGAAAATATAGACATTTTGCAATACCATCGTCTCATATCTTTTTAAAAGTTAAGTCGAAAGGATACGTCCCGAAGAAGTCTAAGTTTTGGAAGGAGAACAAATATTAAAATTTATTAAGAAGGCTCCTGATAATATCTACTTGGTACACAAAGTCATATTGGTAATGGGTGTTTTTGGAGGTTTAAGTCGAGATGAGTTGGTCAAAATGACTATTGATGACATTGAAGATAGAGGAACAGTCTTGGTTATAAAGGTACCAGAAACTAAAACTTCAAAAAGTTTTACTATGATTGAAGAAGATTTAGGCGCTTTAAATTTAATAAAAAAGTACACAACATTAAGACCAGCTGGAATAAAGGAGCGAAGATTCTTTCTTACCTATAGAAAGGGTCGATGTACAGTACAACCCATTGGAAAAAATACCATAGGAAGCGTCCCAACATTGATCGCAAAATTTTTAAAATTGGATAATGCAGAAGCTTACACCGGCCACTGTTTGCGTCGCACATCGTCAACTTTACTTGTTGAGGCAGGTGCTTTGTTTGAAACGCTAAAACAACATGGGAAATGGAAAAGCTCTTCAGAAGCTGAAGGATATATAGAAGAAAGTATTTCATCCAAAAACAAAGTAGCCAAAATGATTGCCAACTCAGTTAATTCCGAGGTTAATTTCGTATCGACTATTGAAAATTCTTTAATGGACTGTTCTTCTATACAAAATAGCGTTAGTGCTACCGCCGCTGCTACCATCACAAAAAACACCGACCATTCTATAGTGGGATCAGCTACATTTTCCAGGACATTTCAAAATTGTATTTTTATTTTGGAAAATTGTTTAAAAGAAAAATTATTTTTTGTATAAATTTGATCTTTATTGTGAGAGAAATAAAATTGGATAAGCAATTAAATTTCCATATTAGCGCATTAGGGCATTATAAGCGGGCATTATCATAATGCCCGCTTATAATGCCCTAGGTGTGATAGCAGGTATTATTGCTACCATAATATATTCCGTTTCTAAGGTATTACAGATCAATAATAGATGGGTAAAAACATAAATAAATTAGCTCCTTAACGCTATAATTTACAAGAAAATAGGATGTATGATATTCGGATATTCGAGGACATTTACACAACTTTAACTGTTTGTATCATTGGAACAAATAATTTGAGGACTAACCAGAGGCGCACTTACAGCCTTGCCGCCCGTAGGCTATTTTATTTTCGCCGCCCCCCAGCAAAAAAAAAAAAAAAAAAAAAAAGGTCCTCACTTCTATTTGTTGCCGCCCCCCAAAATCCGCCGCCCTGGGCTTCAGTCTACTCAGCCTAATGGCAAAGGCGCCACTGGGACTAACTTATGTGTATATGGGTAAACCTTTATTTTTATGTTAATGAAATGTGTTTACAATAGCAGTTTGGCACAACTTTTTACAAACACCCAGTATAGAAAGTAGTTTTGGAATTTTATACAGAATCTAAAAAATCATAGTATAGATGGGCCCACATTTAATTCATTCTGAAAGTAATACCGCAAAGTACATAAAAAATGATAAAGTAAATAAACCCTTTTGTGAACAATGATTTATTGCAGCCAAAAATTTCAACCCGACGAGTTTCTAGTTCTCATGGCAAGACAGAGGCGAATTAAGAGGATGTTTTTAGGTACGTGACACGTGTTTTAGCAATGTCTTTTTTATTTATCTAAAAATATGAAATCAGGCTCTGTCAGCGCTATGTGCCTTCGAAAAGGTTTGTTTACTTTATCATTTTTGTGTACTTGGCGGTATTGCTTATAGAATGAAATAAATGTAATGAAATAAATGTGGACCCATCTATACATGTACGGTGTTTTATTTACAATAAAAAAGTTGACAATAACTTCTGGTATAGCCGAAATTCTCAAAATATTTTAGTCGTTTGTCTCCTACTGATCTTATTGCCAAAGTTTTAAATTTTTTCAAATTCCACTTCTCGAGAAATCAATCGCCACCGTTCGTTGTAGGACACACTTGTTTATAGTTAATGGTTAGTTAGTAATAGGTACCCATATAACATTTTTGCCGGCGTTGTACATTTAATTTACTGGCATTGCCAACACTCTTTAATGGCAAGGCATTGGCAAAAGGTATCAAAAACACGCGAAAGTGGGCAATTGGCCGTTATTAGGCCACGTGTTGCAGATAAAGTGGTGGCATCCGTCATTAATAAGTTATTGGCAAAAAAATGCGTTTAAGATGATGACATCCATCATTAATAAGTTATTGGCAAAAAGATAACAAAAAGACACGAAACTTTTAATAAAGTTTTAAACAAAATGTTTACAGCTCCTAACAGTCTACTAGAATATCTTGCCTTCTCGACTAGCCATCACCAATTAATCACACAACACACACTTATTAGGTAATGAATACATTTAATTATGTCTATTAAAAAACTCTTTTCTTTAAATAAAAAGACCATCATTTTATTTTTATTCGCTCCAAAATACATAATAAACATTTTGTTTAACCTAATTTTTATTTGCATGATTTTTAACAATAAAATGTTATGAAAAGGCCATTTCCTTTAAATTATGTAAAAAAACATAAAATAATGTTGTTTAGCTGCCATTATAAATAAAACAGATCAAAAAAATTGCTCGAATGTTAGTTAAATACCAATGTTAATAATATGGTTTAAAAAGTATGAATATGCGTTGAAGGTTTGCCTTCAAAAATCCAATATTTATTTGCCTGCAACAAAAACGCGTGTTTTATTTAATCAGGATTGGTATGCCGCCATTTTTGCATGCTTGCCGGCAATTCGCCTGCATGTAATATTTATTGGCAATTAAGTGTTTATTTAGGGTTGACTTTTTAATGCGTATAAGATGTTGGCATAATATTGCTACCAATTGCCAATGCTTACCATCAATGAAATCATATGAAAAATGTACATTGCCGGCAAATAGTGTTTGCTGGGTTGTTTATAGTTAATGGTTAGTTAGTAATAGGTAATGACAAACGTATGTTTTTATTTTGAGGATAGATTTCCTTTCTATTTAAAAATATACGATAGAAAAACCCAATTTCAAGTTAGTAAACTACTTTAAAAAGTCACATTATGCCCTAAGTTGACACCTATTAAGGGTTGTGACGGCGCCTAAAAAGTTTTTTAAGTGATTCTAATGATCAGCTCTAATGGATATTTGCGTTTATACTTAACATAGGATGTTAAGGCGCCGAGTGTTTAATAAATAGTTCCTTTAATCAAGAGTTTAAATGATTCTAGACCGGCAGTGTGCTTTATTAATATTGTATGTATTTATACTTACGGAACATGTAATTAATTTTTCTTTAAGAGGTTTTAACACTTAAGTGCTTTTAAGGTGTGAACAAAAATGCTGTCACTTATAGCGACTATTATTATGTTTTGTCTATGCGGGTATCTTGGCTATTAAAAAAACGTAATGTTGGTGGGTAATCTGTGCTTAATTAACGATCTATCGTTGGCTTAATAAAACGTACCGATTTATTTGCTAGTAAGAATTAAATTTTGTTACTATATTGCTACCGAAAAAAATTAATTACTACTGTTGATCCAATTCTGCTATAATTTTTAAGAATTATTGCTTTATGTTTAAGGAACAGTATAGGTGTTAATTATTAAATTATCCCAATTTATAATAGGATCTTTATTAAAAAGATGATTAAAAACATTACTACTTGGCTTTAAACCAAATAACGAATAAAAATCAATAAAAACAGCGTTTAAATTTTAAAAAATAGCGGGTAAATTTTTACTAAAATTAGGCCGGTTTTTAAAAATTGTTATTTACTTTTTCCATGTTTTAAATATATTTTTTTAAATCCTGAAATTACTTCCGGTTTAACCGGTGGTACCAATTTTTTTATCTTAATTACAAGGGCCTAACAAGTCACTTTTTTTAACACGTCGAAGCTTTAATAGGTAATAGAATAGAAGAATGAAGTAATCCCATTTTCTCTACTCTATTTTCCGACTTCATTTTTTTAAATTTTCCTATTTATTATTTTTAACTTTTGTGGGTTTTATTAATTTATTTGAAGTGGGTTTAATTTTTTATACTTGTATATTTTTACTTTTTAACACGCTTTTATTAGCTTGGGTTGTATGTATGTATGTATGTATGTAACGGAATCTTTAAGCTTAATTTTCACCAACTTCCAGCGATTCAATTTCTTTGAAACTTTGCACACGTATCAAGGACCCATGACAATGCAATAATCTGCAAACAGTATCCCGTTATCCTGATTAGGATTGCCAGGATAAATAAATTCCTTTATAGATTTTCTGTAGGAGAGTAACAGAGAAAAAGCTGGTGCGCGATCTGCGCATTCGTGCAGTTTCGGACGTACTCTCAGCATAAGGCTGACAGAAACTTGTTCGTAGTAGTTGCGTTCTGAAACCCCATGCAACAGTGAAGCTTTAAATGAAATGATTAGATTACGAAATAGTTCGTGAAACATTTCAATATCACATGTCCGCAGAAAACTAATTGATATATCGAACTGAAAAATGTAAAATAAATAATAGTTTAAAAAACTTAAAAAACACGCTTTTATATGCAACCGAACTAAAAAATTAGAAAATAATTTTTCATTACAAAGAGTTTCTATTACAATAATAAAAGGTCAAACAATGAATCATAATTATATACCTCAAAATAGAAGTATAATAAAATTTAAGATAATAACAGAATAATTCACTTCAGAATAATATCTATGAACGAAAAGTTATGAAAAAATAGTAAAATGCACCCCACGCTTTTTACTCTGAAGTGAATTATTCGGTTATTATCTTAAATCTTATTATAATTCTATTTTAAGGTATATAATTACGATTCATTGTTTGACTTTATTACTGTAATACAAACTCTTTGTAATGAAAAATTATTTTCTAATTCTTAGTTCGATTGCATATAAACGCGTGTTTTTAGTTTGTAAACTATTATTTATTAGTTTATTTTGCTTTCTAGTTTACTAGTATTACTATTAAATCGGTAAACAAACATTAAAAACACTATCAGTACCTCTTTGAGAGACTACAGTAAAAAGCACAGGTGATTTTTTTAAATCTTTTGACATCCCACGAAGGCATATGCCTAAATACCAGAGTACCATGAGTGTCGGGTTATTAGATGTTTAACCCATCGTTTCCCCTGTTCCGTCAACGTTGTCCAAGCACTGAAACATGCAGTTATGCATTTCACAGCACCTTTTAGACAACGCGGTAGTGCTCACCACGGACTTTGGAAATCGAACCGGCGACCTATGGCTTCGAAGATCAAAGTTCTCTGTCCACAGCGCCACAGGGGAGATTGGTATTAGTTTGGAAACGTTACAGACGCATCGTCATGCAAAATTGTCACATTGAGGGGTCATGGTTGAGTTCTGGTTAATATATATATATATTTTAATTTCCTAATAAAACAAATAAAAGAAGATTTAAATAACCAGAACTAACCATGACTCCCTATCTCAATGTTAATTAATAAAATTACATGTCCCTGTGCTTTTTTCTGTAGTCATTCTGTCCGTTCGGTCAAAAGGTAAATTTTACCACAAGGTTGTTGATTCTGAGTGCACTCTGATGTTTGAGCATACGAACAACGTACGGCAGAAAGAAAACAATAGAATCTAGTGCCCTTCTCTCTTGCGACCATTACTTAGTTTTTTACGGGACCACCGCGAAAGTGCACTTTTTTAAATAAAAAAAATTAAATCTGTCCACAATGGACGGAGTAATCGCGTTAACATACACACAACATACAGGCAAATTGATAACATCTTTTTTTTTTTTTTAAAGGCGGTTAAAAGGACGAAAGATATTTATATGGGACATAGAAAAAATACCTTTTACTACTGGTTTTTTAATCGTTAACATGAAGTTAAAGTACTCCACTCTAGTACACTACATAAAGTGTTAAAAAAAGTAACTTTTTTAACACTTCAAGCTTTTACATTAGAAATTAGTTTTTGTTTCAATGCCTACTACAATAAACTTAAATATTAATTTATGCAATGTAAACAGTAAACGCGGCATCAACTGAACCAAACGGTCAAGTTACCTTTGGATTGTCATTATTTCTTTTAGTTCATGTGTCACTAGTTTTAAAATTTGACAGTTTTTAAATAAATTTAATAGAAATTATTGAGCATTAATAGTAATAATGAATTTGGATGACTAAGAAATTGAAAAGAAATTTATTAGGGGTGTGCGAATATTCGAGACTTACGATTAATTCGTATCGAACCGAATATCAATATTCGATTCGAAACTTGAATCGAATAATTCGTAAACTCGAATTATTCGAAAGTTCCCGAATAATTCGAAAAAAAATCGAATTTTTCGAATATTCCAAAAATATAGTAAATAAAACCCCTGGTATACATACATATATAGTATGGTATATGTATATAGTAAGCAAATGAATATACACACGATATTTAAAACGGAAAATTGGCCAGGTTTTTGTGCACTATACAGGGTGTAACAAAAATGTGTAAATAAAACAACGTTCTTCTCAAGAACAATATGTTTTTAATTAAATATAAAAAAAAATTGTTCTGAAATTTTTTAATTCCTATTTACAGGATGTTTAGGTTTATCCGGCCAACAAAAGTAAGGTTAAAATGTAAAGGTATACATATACATATAAACTTTTTTGGGATTTTTAAAAAATACCCGTAATACAACGTGTTTAAAATGTTGAAAATTATTGTATTCGCATATTTATCATAAAGGGTATTTCATAAATCTGTTACTTAACTTAAAAAATAATTTATCTTTTGCATTTTGTACAGGGTCTTTCAAAAATTATATTAAAATAAATAATTAATTTTTAATCGAAAAGGATATTATGGGTCAGTAGAATATTTTGATGCCCGATGTTATGGAATCTCAATTGGATAAAATAAAGAATCCATTTATTTTTAATAATTAGTGAATAGTTCGCATTATTCGTGAATTATTCCAAAATATTTGAATTATTCGAAATTTTTCGAATTATTCGTCAAACTACGAATAATTCGAAAATTCAAATTATTCGATTCGAATATTAATATTCAATTCGATTTGATCGATATTCGCACACCCCTAAAATTTATATATGATTTAGTATTATTTTTTAATATTTCTACAAAAGTAAGTACATACAATGTTCTAAAATTAAATAATAAATGCATAGGTATAAAGAGGATAGTTGTATCTTAAAACATAAGGAGGCTATGATTTGTTGTTTGCAATATAATGACTGTGCTGCAAAAATTAAAATTAATAAGTTTAGATAAATTAAACATGTATAAAATGGTATTTTGAGACATTTTTATACGGTTGTAGAAAAAATATAGTATGTATCACATGCTTAAAGTGTTTTTACTTATGAGATTGCCGCACTCGCCTAACGGCTCGTGCTATCAAACTCCCCATTCGTAAAAAAACTTTATGCACTTGTTACATAAATTACTATTCTTGTATACTTTTTTTAAAAAGTACTTTTATATATTTATATTCATTAACAATAAAGAAAATATTACCAACCAAATTATTAGGTAAAAGAGTAAATCAATTACAACATTAAAAAGTAAACCCAATACAAGTGGCCACGTTACTCGTGCCTTACAATTTAGTAGAAGTACTCTAATATACTCTGATAGACTCTATTAGCACTTAAGCAAAGGTCTGTATTTGCTCAAAGAATTAACAGATTTTCGGCTTAGGTAAATATTCATCAAACCATCAGCAAATACAGTTGTTCTAATACATATGCCGTTCTTGTACCAAAGCAAATGTTTTAGGTAGGTGGGCATTTAAAGAAATTAATAAGCAAATACATTTGACGATGCACTATGGTTTCTGCGACCCAATTTTTTGGCCATGATATTTTTTTTTTTTGATTTGATACAAGAAAAATGTTAATTGTTTACATCGAAAAGCAGATACCTTATTGTTTAGATATACAGGGTGTAAAGACTAAAAATACAGGATATGATTCCTTAGCTCATTTTAGGAAGAAAAATTCATATTAACCTAAATGTCCTAAACATTTTAATTTTTAAGCTACAGGATATTAAAGTTTAAGGAAAAAAATTGTATTCTCATCATACACTGAAAAAAATGATATCTTAAAACAAAAGCCTTAGATTTAATTTGAGAGAATTGTGACTTTCATATGTGTTAAAGAAATATGATTTCAAACAGAAAAAAATATGTTTTCAGCTTTGCGTACTAAATTCAAAAGAAGGCGCTTTTGTAATAAAAATAACCTTATTCTATTTAGTGACTCCAATGGGTCTACATTAAAGAACTATGTATTTTGTTAAAAACATCGAGCGCTTTCCCACTGAGAGATTCTTTCTTTAAGACAAGATAGTAAATACCACAGACCGAAATAAAATTTAATTTAATTAAGATAATTATAATAAATAAACAACTAGTTCTCTTTTTGATAGTTAAGAGAGTAATTCCTGCTTATCATGTCATTCACCGAGACCTCTCTTCTCCATCGATGATGCGTTTTGCCGAACCTCATAGGACTTATCAAACTGGCTGTCCGGGGTCCAAGTTGAATAATACGAATAACAACTGTATCTTATAAAAAAAAAACTTTCGTTGTTCGACAGTAGGATATAATCGTACCGTTGATACCGTACTAAAAAGCGTAATTCAGTGAATACTTATATTAAAGAAATAGGTTCTTTGACATAAAGGTTAAAGATTATGGTATAGGTTCTTAAGATAAGAACCTATTATTTTAAAAGAAAATTCATTAATATTTTGATAGAAACATTTAATATTTCTTTTGTTTAAAATCTTAAAACTTATATTTAAGATATTTAAGAGCTTAAATCATAAAACTTTAGGTTCTCATTTCTTGATTCAGATGTTCTCAAAATAATACTAAGGATATTTTAATTTAAAGAATTTCTTTTACATTAAAGACATAAATTAAAGTATTTTTTCTCCCAGTTTAAGAGAAACTATTATTTTAAAGTAAGAAATAAATCTTGGTTTAAAAGCACAACTATTCAAATAGAATTCATATTTTTAAAACCTTGTATTTCCTTAAAACAAGACATTTTTTTTGTGTGTAACTTTAACTGTTCGAGATATTTTATAGCGCGTTTACTCAGCACCAATAGGCATTTTTTAGTGTGGAAAATTTTTAATTATTTCTAGCAGTGGCAACCGTATGGGATGTACAATGAAAATTAAAAAAAAAATTGGTACGCCATTGCTTTTTCCAAAAATAATAATTATTCGATGCACCGTTCTCACGTAAAAAAATTAAAATTGTTTTTGATGAATGTTTGGTATGGCAAAATTAGTAGGTTAGTAACTTATTTTTAGTTTTTATGCGAGAACAGTGCATTAGAAAGAAAAAAGTCAGGGAATCAAATGTGTTGTAAAATAAATGTGGATTACATTTTTTTATTTTTTTGGAAAAAGCAATGGCGTACCACTTTTTTTTGAAAAATCTTTAGCATTCATCTCACTCAGACGCCACTGGTATTTTAGTATAGGTGAAGTGTAAGCCTTCATCTAACCATCATCAGCGGGACTCCGTGTACTGTAGCATTCTACAAATCAACTTCATTCTACCTCACTCGCACTCTGTGTTCAAGAAAACACGCTTGAAGTCGATCAAATTGGTCGCCTATAAGTGAGGTCTCCAAACGTGTCGAATTCTACCAAAATTTTAAAAGTCGTACATAGCCCTAAAATAAATTTAGGTGTTCGTTAGTTTGCTATGCTTTATATATTTATTTGGTTGTTTTTGTGTTATTAGAATACAAAAATTTATTTTGTGTTTTTACAATGATCGAAAAATATAATTTTAGTTCTAGCCATGTGTTTCTGTCCAACCAATGTGACCTTGATTTTGCAAAGATTCACAATTGCATAAAACTAATTTGTTATCAATTTTTTAGTTTAGATAAATTGGTCACATATTTTTGCTTTACTGATTTATTTTTTTTTTTATCTTTGGACAAAGCACGAAGGCTGAAAGCCTAAATACTAACGTGCCGTGGGTGTCTTAAGCAGGGTAAGAGGAAGTTTGTTAACACGGGACTTAAAAACTTGAAGATTTAGGGGGAAGGAAAGACCTCCGCTGGCAGTAGGTTCCACAGTCTAGAAACTCTAGGGATAAAAAAGAACGAAATGGAAAGTTCAGGGGCCTATCCAATTGGACTATATAGGGATGCATACGTGCGGCACCACGAGTTTCCTTGTTGGGAGCTGCAAGAGGAGGGACTATACTGGATAATTCGTCGAAGCAGAAGCCATAAAAGTATCTATAGAAGAGCGATAGATCTCCCACAGCTCGACGATGGGCAAGAGAAGGAAGTCTTTGAGTAAGTAAAGGATCATTAATAAGACGAACAGTCCTTCTTTGAATGGCATCAAGAATGCTGAGGGTTGTAGGGGATGCCCTTCCCCAGACATGAGAACAATATTCTAGAGAGGGTCGAATTTGGGACAAAAACAAAAATACTTTTGGCTCGGAAAAGAAATCCAAGCTTTTTTAACGCCGCGGTGGCTATAGATACAATGTGTTTATGCCAGTTAAGGTTATTCTCAAATGTGACGCCCACAAGGTTAAATGTGTCCCCGCTCTGCAAAACCTTGCGACTCATAAGCAAAGGGTGAGTGTTTGAAGAATTTTTCGCGACAAGGAACATGATTGTGTTTTGGATGCATTAAATTGAACGAGATTTTTGGCGCCCTAATCCAATATCAAATTGAGATCCTGTGAAAGAGATATCTGCATCGCCCTGCGTTTGCCTTCCAAGTCGGGTTGAGAGATTGGCTTGGGAACCTAAAAAGTGGAGTGAAGGGTACTATCGTCAGCATAACTATGAATGGGATTGGTTGTGGAAGAAAGAAGGTCGTTGATGTGAAGAAGAAACAATGTTGGTGCCAGAACTGAGCCCTGAGGCACTCCAGCATTAATTTCGTGAAAGCTTGAAGAGTGGCCATCAACAATGACTGATATACGTCGATTAGAAAGATAACTGGAGAGCCAAGAGCAGAGTTTAGTTGGAAGACCATAGGAGGGAAGTTTATTAAGAAGTGAGTCATGCCAGACTTGGTCGAAAGCTTTAGATATATCAAGAGCAACGATCTGGGACTCACCTAGAAACTCAAGAGACTTGTTCCAGTTGTGTGAAACGAAGGAAAGAAAGATAGAAGTAAAATTTTATGTACCTAAATACCTAAGAATTTTGAATTCATAGTAGGGAACATTGATAGCTATTTATTAAAAAAAAAAGGTTAAGGTAATCTTCAGAAAAATTTAATTATCTAAAAGGAGGGAATATCCGATACACAGGGGCGCAATTAGGGTAGGGCTAGGGAGGCTTAGCCCTCCCAAGAGGGCGATTAGCCCCCAGAACTATTGGCCATTTAAAATATATTAATGTTTTTGGCAAATATAGTCTATAAACTGGGGCTAACCCCCCAAAAAAACTAGTGGCTAGTTGCGTTACTGGATACACATGATAACTGCTAATGCCATAGTCCAAAATTGACTCCAAGAGTAAAGAAAATTTTTTTAATAAAAGTCGATTAAAAAGCTAACCGTTGTTTGTTCCGTGTTAAAAACAATAATTAAAAACTCAATTGCTCAATAACGATATTCCGTAAATCTAATTCGCAATAGCTGTATGTGTGTCCTTTTTTATCTTGCGCAGTTAAACAGAGAAGTATTAGTATACATATAGACATTTTACGAACATTTCCGATCATTATTCTATTGTGACACAAAGTACCAAAAAGTGCAATTATCGACTTCTCGAGTAGAAATCTACCATAGAAAGCGAGGTGTAGAATTCTATAGAGCACGGAATCCCGCTGTTGGTTTTTGCTCGAAACATTTTTTTGCTGACCAATACTAACTAAATTATGTTTGCAAAAACTCTCGGACCTAAAACATATCTAAAATACAGACAGGAGTATCCATCTGTAAATAATGGTTTTATTTAAAAACGATTCAATGTAAAAACTTTTCTCCTTCACTGAGCGATCCGATTTAGAACGAGGAAATTCAAATAAGCAGTTTTTAAACGATCAAACCCGGCTCGGCAGGACGTAATTCCCTCTCGGGTTCAGCATATAGCACTAAATAACGTCCTTAGCTTAAGATGTAAATCTTAACCCCATTTTATTTGCATAGAAAATGTGACGTATAAGTGATTGCCAATCTCCTCGTAGATACTATCGAACTCCGGAAATCTATTGGCGAATGCTGATTACAAAATGTCTTATTTAAATTTTAATACGGTTCCATTTCAAAGGAAACTCCCAGAATACGTCAAAGACGATTGATGGAGATTGCTTAAGTGCGAAAAATAATGTCCGTAGTAGAGTCATTTATTAGGCGGTAATGGGAGGAAAAATCTGATAAATTTGGATAAAAATAGTGAGGAGCGACTTTTCCAAAAGGATCCTTTAAAACAATTTTGGCTCAAATCTTTATAATGGTCTTTAAGCATATGTTAGTTGTTTTATAAAAGACTGATTGAAATTCTAATAAATAATAGTTTAAAAAAACTAAAAAACACGCTTTTATATGCAACCGAACTAAAAATTAGAAAATAATTTTTCATTCCAAAGAGTTTGTCACTTTAGAATAAAAGCGTGGGGTGCTTAATATATTAAATGTTATAATTATTCTATTTGCAAATATCTATGAGGGAAAAGTTATGAAAAAATAGTAAAATGCACCCCACGCTTTTTACTCTGAAGTGACAAACTCTTTGTAATGAAAAATTATTTTCTAATTTTTAGTTCGGTTGCATATAAAAGCGTGTTTTTTTAGTTTTTTTAAACTATTATTAATTTTTAATTTTTTAGTTCGATATATCAATTAGTTTTTAAAAATAAATGCTCCAGTTTATTCACTAAAAAATTCCTTCGCCATTTTGTCAAGAGAAACAGAGGATCTGTAAAGGAATTTATTTATCCTGGCGGTCCTAATCTGGATAACGGGATACTGTTTGCAGATTATTGCATTGTCATGGGTCCTTGATACGTGTGCAAAGTTTCAAAGAAATCGAATCGCTGGAAGTTGGTAAAAATTAGGCTCAAAGATTCCGTTACATAGATAGATAGTTACAACCCAAGTTAATAAAAGCGTGTT